>JAIGNY010001348.1:502500-525000 GCA_020152595.1 Chiridota heheva | reverse complement strand
CAACTAGTCTGATTTCAATTGTTTCCACATAAATGATGCCACACTTTAAACTTAAATATCTTCTTAACGGATTAAGATTTTTGAATGCTTTTTTCACCATTTTGTTTCTTTTGAAGTCCTCTTTCATATAAGATAAACATGCTTGACCACTTAAGTAATCCTTTAATGTCAAAAAAAGTTTTTCAGAAAAACTTGTCTGTTTAGGTAATAGAATTTATACAAATGAGTTAATTAATCAAAAGCTGTATAATAAAGGCACAAGCGTAAGCACAAGCTCGACTGTAAGTGCTTAAAGAGTTACAGGAATATGTGTTATGAAACAAAAGTACATTAATGATTTTGTCAGTAATGAATAAATTAAGAAACCGCAGTAGTTTTTATTCTAAGTTAGTTTTCAGAAGAACGTAATTTATCGAATTGAGTTAAGCTTGAAAACATTAGATAGCTATATAATGTGCAAGTGTGAAAGCAGGTACGTCTGTAAGTGCTAAACAGATTTCCAGGAACATGAGGTGTGAAACAAAAGTACATTAAATGTTTCGTCAAAAAAAAATTAAAAAAATTGTTAATGTCAAAAATGATCATATCATGTTGAAAATAATGAATTTTATTTTCAGTTGATTTTCGTTGTCTCCAAAAGAAGACTTGAAATTATTTATATGATTTTACATTTTTGCGTCTCTCCTCCTGATTTACAGCTCAAGCGTCTTTACTAATTTGTACTAGCTGGCTAATTCGTGATAGCAAATTGGCAAAATGAAAATGTCAAAAAAAGTAAAATTTGCTAAAAGAGAATTATGCCTATACTGTGCCCCGACATCTACAACATTTCTACTCGCAGCGTTCTCTTTTCAATATTTCCTAAAATAGTGTACACGCTGTGCACGCTGTGTACGTACGTACGTGCAGTACAGGTATAATTGTACACTGTATGTATGGAGTGTGGTAACAGTGATGCGTAAATTTTCAGTGGTTTTGAGATATTCAATTTTTCAAGATGAAGAAAACCAGAACATTGCTTATGTAAGAGTGCGAATCTTTTATGAACATCAGAAGTACAGGGTCAAAAAATTATTTTCTGGTAGGAGACATTTTTACTTTTGAAATTGATCTTATACACAACAGTCATAAAATTAGAATTAAATATAGTTTTACGAAGTTAAGACACAATCTCAAATCATTGTAAATACTCTAGTAGTTTTGCATGTCAGTGACGTCAAATAAACGTGCTGGCTGTTATTTTGAAGTCTGGCTTTGCCACATATTGAAGAGCAATTAAAAAATTATGATTTCTACCAAAGACGCGATTCAAATTAAGCATTCATGGATATTTGCTTAAGCAGTCAAAGTATATAGCGCTATTAAAAGGCGATGAAAGTGATAACATCTTATTCGACATCAGCGTAAAGAAGCCGCCTTGCTGAGATCCTATGGACATTTAAAGGGCTAACAATGTCTGCATAGGCAGATAGGGATTCATTATTGAATGGAAATTTAAATTAGGATTAAGAGAGTTTTTTAATTTTCAAAAGAGCGAATTTAGTTTTCAACTTATGGCTGATTAAGTTTAGATGAATATTGAGAATTTAAAGAAAAATATGATGCATTGAGAAGGAAAGATACATCAAATTCTGTACGTAGCAGTACGTTACCATTTGTATTGTAAAACTGAAGTCTATCGCGAAGTTGGAGACAATGAGGTTCACAGGATTACTTTATTTTTACACACAATTCACAATATGTACATGGAACAACACAATTTGCATGCTACGTTTTGAGTCATGTAATACAACGGACAATGTGAGTTTCATATATAATAATAATATATAGCTAAATCCATCCGAGCCATTAGGCTCATTGAGCTGGTGTTTATCCCCGATTTCCATGGCGCAAGCGAATAAGAGTACATTATTCTCCGCCAGGGACGCCAGTCCATCGCAGATTAACTCCCCAGCAGTGCAGCTGAGTGGACTGAAGCAAAGTGTCTTGCTCAAGGACACAATTCAGCGCTAACGACGCGAATCGAGCTCGGTACCTCTCAAATACAGGCATGACTCCTTAGCCACAAAGGCACAGCACCTTTAATGATAATATACTGTTGTTTTATAACAATTGTTCATATTTTGTATATCAAAACAAAAGAGATCAAATCGACGTTCATTTACTTCATTTTGTTCTTCTGACATTCATGAAGAAAGTCAAATCAAATCAAATAATATTGGAGTGCATATGTTATATTATAAATCCTTTATATTGGCCATTGAATTTATTTTTGGATAAAAAAAAAGCAATCACTGAAGCATCAAATAAAGACACGTGACCTTGTCGCATGCTCATTTGATACAGCAAGATTAACTTAGCTTTCCAGAGAATTCGTTCGTATATTTGTTTTATATCGTATACTCAGATTTTCCTTGTCTGTGTTTTTGCGGAAGAGTACAAAGGAAAGCTTTTGAATTAATTTCTACTAAATTGATCACGTTTTTTGTTTTTCATATTTAACATCAGCAACTTTTTTTTATTTTTGGAGTAAATTTGGAAAAAATTACCCAAACTATGATACTTAATTAGATTAAATGTCAGATACAAAAGTTATTTATGACAGCTGATTATTGTTGCTTCCCCGGAATCAATTTAATATACTTTAATGACCTACACAGCAACAAAATGGAAAATTTAATTGCGAAGTTATGCTTTTGATAGGTATTGAATTCCATGTAAGTATAAAAAAATCATGCCAGATTACGTGATTCCACCTGGGTATAATAAATCATGCACAAGCAAGCAGAGAACAAGTTCTTATCTTTATTTCACATAACGGGAGGGTAATTTTGAAGTTTCATAGAACTAAAGAAGTAGTCATTCGTATTGTCGTTCTACCTAACATAGCTCACTTTATTTTCGTTGACATATATCATTCGTGAACTATATATATTTGTTATTGCTTGTTATGAAATACAGGCAGGAATTGCAATTCCTATCGTTCCGTTGTTCCGAAAGTCCGAAAACAGTGCTTCGAAGGAGGAACAGGGAATTTGAACATTCTTGTTGACTAGCGTTTTTTTTTTTCCACAACCATTCAGCAATAATTATTTGATTTCTGGTCAAAAAACATATTATCAAAAACAATTCTCATATATATTTTTCAGTATGATTTGCTTAACAAAACATACATTACATAACATAGCGTAGCATAACATAACATGACATGACATATCATAACACAACACATAACACCATACAACACAACAACTCGACACCACACAACACGACACAAAGCAATACAACAGAATACGACAACAACACAATATTGAACAGATTTGAAGACCACAATAACTTGAAATTGCTTTTTGGTACTTTTTTCTTCTGTAGAATACTAATCAATGTAAAATGATATCGTTGTGCACTGTCCTTTTTCGCTTTAAATATGCAAGGGCAAACTGCTTTTCAATCCAGTCCTCTTAGGGGCAGTATTCAATTATTGGGGGATGGACCCTCCACCCTTTTGGTTACGTCATTATCATTATATGAATTTTAGTCTATATCCGCCAGTGTATGCAAAACATTTCAAAAATTTCCATCAAGGGAATCACCAGCTTACAGGCCAATGACATGATTTCGTTCATTCGCTCATGATTCTTGGTCTTTTGATTTTCTATTCTAATAACCTGGCAACTACACAGCGACAACTTCATTCTGATTTTCATGTTCTTGTAGAATGACATCACGGTGTCATGACGGGAATACATATGCGCTAATGATAATGTGAAATTGCTCCCTGTGCGTAAATCAAGAGTCAAAACAAAGATCAATAAACCTTTTCTTTCCGAAGGGCTTGAAGTGGTTGTTGAATCAACACATTGATTTCAGTCAATTGTGCCACTTTATAAGTGGGAACAATGGAACAAGTTCGCCGAATATACATATGTTATTTTATAGTGTTTATGGTTCCACAAGATATATTCAAACAAAACCAGGAGATGTCAATCTGGGGTTTCTATGAAATCATAAGCGTCATCAGCTCAGCTGATTAATTGATTGTTTTTCCTTGTAAGAAGACGCAATATATGAGAGATAAAAAGCAACCAGTACAGAAAATGGCAAAATAGTAAAAGGCAAGACCGACTCAGAAAAGAATGAGGTTCAGAAGTGTTATAGATATGATGATTTACTTCAATGTACAAATCTTAAAAACAAAACAATGATATATTTGTCATTTTGTTCCAAATATCAGTTTTAAAGAGACACTTTTGCACATAAGAAACTTAACGTTTACAATACACACTCATTGCTGAAATGAGAAATGACTCAAGGTCTTCAAAACTCCAATTATAATTTTTAGAATTACTACTGCACACCCGAAAGAATGGATTTGGGGAAATGGCAGTCTATATGTTACAAAAAGCTCAAATTCCTATAAAACTATTGTTTTTTATTGAATGTTTAACGTTGGTGAAATGTTTTGTTATGTTCATGATTCACAACAAATTTCAAACAAAAGTCCTTTTTACAGGCGGAACATACATGCATAGACAGCGTGACATATCATGAATAAAAACTAATTTTAATTCGTAATGTGACCTAAAAAATCACTACTATGCAAAACAATTCTCAGAAATTTTGCTACGAAAATCCAGTGGTTTTTAAACTTCAGTTTGCCTGGAAGCTTATAAGTAATTTTTCTTGTTTAAACACTTAATTTTGAAGTACAGGAATGGGCAGTTTTGAATAAACATTTTGCTTCAAGAATAATTACCCCAAATTTAGTGCTAAAACAGTCAGTGTTTTTCGACAATTTATTTAACTTCAATCTTTCTATCAAATTCTCGTTGTGACTTGCACTATAATTGAAAGTGTTTACTGTTTTAAATCAATACCTCTCTACGGCAAGAAAACGAAGAAAAATGTTGACAAGCTATAAAAACAGACTGAATAATAAAAGATTTGAATGATAAAAGGATAGTTGCTAAACATATAAGAAACAACAAATTTTTACAGTGTTCTCTAAATAATTAGCATCTACTTTTTGCATATTCGCCTAAAACTATTAAATTAAAGAATTAACATTTAAACAAAAGAATAACCATTCGCATTGCCATTCAAATTCGATCTAGCGGATATATCAAACAGCACCTGTTTTACCATTGTTCCCAATAATTATTCATGTTTAATTGCAAGACATCTATCGATGTATCATCATTTGTTGCTTATATTTGTTTAAAAGATTGATGTATAAGATTTGGAAGGATACTGGAACGGCTGTTAAATATATCAGGAACAATGAAGTTTCACTGTGTTCCCTCAAGGATACAATTATTTGCATATTTATATCTACGTATATGAAATTGGAATTAGTTCTTAGTTTTCGTTCGTAAAGCTGAAATCCGAAATCAATGAAAATCGATCATATCGATCAGCTTATTTGTTTCTTTTCTGCAATAAATATTCTTTACTTGAATAACATCAAGTCATTGTTTATCAATATATTTATTCATTTGATTTCTGGTCAAAAAACATATTATCAAACACAATTCTCATATATATTTTTCAGTATGATTTGCTTAACAAAACATACATTACATAATATAGCGTAGCATAACATAACATGACATGACATATCATAATACAACATATAACACCATACAACACAACAACTCGACACCACACCACACGACACAAAAGCAACACAACAAAATACGACAACAACACAATCTGACAATATTGAACAGATTTGGAGATACCAATAACTTGAAATTGCTTTTTAGTACTTTTTACTTTTGTAGAATACTAATCAATGTAAAATGATATCGTTGTGCACTGTCCTTTTTCGCTTTAAATATGCAAGGGCAAACTGCATTTCAATCCAGTCCTCTTAGGGGCAGTATTCAATTATTGGGGGATGGACCCTCCACCCTTTTGGTTACGTCATTATCATTATATGAATTTTAGTCTATATCCGCCAGTGTATGCAAAACATTTCAAAAATTTCCATCAAGGGAATCACCAGCTTACAGGCCAATGACATGATTTCGTTCATTCGCTCATGATTCTTGGTCTTTTGATTTTCTATTCTTATAACCTGGCAACTACACAGCGACAACTTCATTCTGATTTTCATGTTCTTGTAGAATGACATCACGGTGTCATGACGGGAATACATATGCGCTAATGATAATGTGAAATTGCTCCCTGTGCATAAATTAAGAGTCAAAACAAAGATCAATAAACCTTTTCTTTCCGAAAGGCTTGAAGTGGTTGTTGAATCAACACATTGATTTCAGTCAATTGTGCCACTTTATAAGTGGGAACAATGGAACAAGTTCGCCGAATATACATATGTTATTTTGAAGTGTTTATGGTTCCACAAGATATATTCCAACGAAACCAGGATATGTCAATCTGGGGTTTCTATGAAATCATAAGCGTCATCAGCTCAGCTGATTAATTGATTGTTTTTCCTTGTAAGAAGACGCAATATATGAGAGATAAAAAGCAACCAGTACAGAAAATGGCAAAACAGTAAAAGGCAAGACCAGACTCAGAAAAGAATGAGGTTCAGAAGTGTTATAGATATGATGATTTACTTCAATGTACAAATCTTGAAAAACAAAAGAATAATATATTTGTCATTTTGTTCCAAATATCAGTTTTAAAGAGACACTTTTGCACATAAGAAACTTAACGTTTACAATACACACTCATTGCTGAAATGAGAAATGACTCAAGGTCTTCAAAACTCCAATTATAATTTTTAGAATTACTACTGCACACCCGAAAGAATGGATTTGGGGAAATGGCAGTCTATATGTTACAAAAAGCTCAAATTCCTATAAAACTATTGTTTTGTATTGAATGTTTAACGTTGATGGAATGTTTTGTTATGTTCATGATTCACAACAAATTTCAAACAAAAGTCCCTTTTACAGGCGGAACATACATGCATAGACAGCGTGACATATCATGAATAAAACTAATTTTAATTCGTAATGTGACCTAAAAAATCACTACTATGCAAAACAATTCTCAGAAATTTTGCTACGAAAATCCAGTGGTTTTAAAACTTCAGTTTGCCTGGAAGCTTATAAGTAATTTTTCTTGTTTAAACACTTAATTTTGAAGTACAGGAATGGGCAGTTTTGAATAAACATCTTGCTTCAAGAATAATTACCCCAAATTTAGTGCTAAAACAGTCAGTGTTTTTCGACAGTTATTTAACTTCAACCTTTCTATCAAATTCTCGTTGTGACTTGCACTATAATTGAAAGTGTATACTGTTTTAAATCAATACCTCTCTACGGCAAGAAAAAGAAGAAAAATGTTGACGGGCTATAAAAACAGACTGAATAATAAAAGATTTGAATGATAAAAGGATAGTTGCTAAACATATGAGAAACAACAAATTTTCACAATGTTCTCTAAATAATTAGCATCTACTTTTTGCATATTCGCCTATAACTGTTAAATTAGAGAATTAACATTTTAAACAAAAGAATAATCATTCGCATTGCCATTCAAATTCGATCTGGCGGATATATCAAACAGCACCTGTCTTACCATTGTTCCCAATAATTATTCATGTTTAATTGCAAGACATCTATCGATGTATCATTATTTGTTGCTTATATTTGTTTAAAAGATTGATGTGCAAGATTTGGAAGGATACTGAAACGGCTGTTAAATATATCAGGAACAATGAGGTTTCACTGTGTTCCCTCAAGGATACAATTATTTGCATATTTATATCTACGTATATGAAATTGGAATTAGTTCTTAGTTTTCATTCGTAAAGCAGAAATTCGAAATCAATGGAAATCGATTATATCGATCAGCTTATTTGTTCCTTTTCTGCAATAAATATTTGTTACTTGATTAACATCAAGTCATTGTTTATCAATATATTTACTATTAACTATTATAAACAATTGGGATCAACCATTCTACTATTTGGGAGAGACCATTCTACCAATTTAAATAATTTTAGCAATTGAGATACACTATTCTTTATTTGATATATTCGCCATATTCAGGTCATTTCGTTAAACAAAAATAGGTTGTAGAAACCTAATTGTTCGTTGTGGATGTAAAATTATAATTTCAAACAAAGCTTTCGATAATCTTTTGTTTCTTGCACGATGTACTTACGTCATTTATACAAATTTGATAACAACATGCGTGAGGATTTTCGTTTATAAAGCTACCAAATTCAAGAATGAGTGCAAGCAGACAAGCATTTCGTGATGTCTGGTTGTCAGGAATTATTACAGCATAGAATAGGAAGCATATTGAGTGGAAGATTACATCTAAAAGCAGGCTTTAGGCAATTAAACATTTCTTTGCTTAGATACATTTCAGACTGCATATGTATTAGACACATTTCGGCAAAAGTATCCTCTTTTATAACTGGCACATGGAAACAATGACAAAATATTTCTTGTTTAAAGGGAACACTGGGTGGTGGTGACAAGGACTAAAGTTGTCATTAAAGATATATGAACAGTAACAATAACTTTTGAACTTGGAGCGTATTCGGATGAAAAAAGCTATAAATTATGCCAATTTTATCAGAAAGAGAAAACCTACAAATATGATTATGGTAATTTATTCTTTTTCATTCCTTCTTTGAATGGGAGTATATGAATATTTACGAGAGGATTTCAATCACCACCAATCTTCAACCACAATTTAGCAAGAGATAAGAGTCTGATAATTTTCTGTGACTGAAATTTAGCACAGATATGAAAGAATTTTATTAAAGATGTTAGCTTTCTTTTCTTTCATTGATCACAAATTTTGCGTACGTAACTTAAAGTTCTCTCTGATGAATTTAAATCATATACCTTTACCGTTTTGGCTATGGATAAAACATATAATTGATAAGTGCATGTTTTAATCAATTAATGAAAGAATCGTAACTGACTATAACATTTCCATCCGTAATAATAGCCCACGAAAAATGGAGAACCTAAGAGGAATACTTCGTTACTTTGTTCAGCTTAAGAGATATTGACCTGACCAAAGATGTCAATATTTGTTTTTCAGCAATAAAATTTACGGTCACTATTTCGGAAAAATGATTAGTTAATAGTAAAGATGTTGTTTTAAAGGAGAACTAGACCGAAAAATGAGGGCGCATTTTTAGGGGTCCCAAAAAATCAAATGGTTGTATAGCACGCAACGGTATATCAACTTTCTGGTTAACTCTTATTCTACCACGCGGCGATATTATTGCCGTTTTGGGTGCCCCGTCTTTGACTCCGCCTACCAGGCACAAAAAGGTGTTGGTAGAGTAAGGCCTAAAATAAATATTCAATTAAAGTGACCTTTACCCTCACGTCGTCTGTGGGTTATGGAAGCATGACGTTTATCGATCTGTTTTGGATATTAAATCTGTAAAATTCGCAAAAATGAGCGTCCTCACTTTTCGCTCTAGTGCTCCTTTAAGCCACACTCTACCACGCGGCGATAGTATCGCCGTTTTCAAACAACCTTTTTCTAAAAATAAAATCGGAATTTTACCACAGTCCTATAGGAATAATCTTGGTATCATTTTAAAGCACTTGGATATTTCTTTAACAAAATGTAATTTTTTATAGGAATCATATTATATAATTTTGAGAAAAAGTACATTGAAAAAGGGTAAAACTAAAAAATTGCTACAAATTTACAAACAATGTTTTTATTCTTTCAAATCTTACAATAACTTCAAGATCACATTTTTGCTTCAAAATCAAACACGCAAGTTCTAAGACATGGTTGTAATGGTTTTCAGTCTAATTTTATAATCCATACCTGCAATCTTTTGTTTTGGAGAAACTTCCTCAAAATTTTGCCATTTTTGACCCGTTTTTTTTCTTCAAAAAATCGTGTACCCAAACCGTACATCGCACATGCATTGTTGGACCGCTGTTTGAAAGTGCTTGAAAGTTCCTTTCATTTGATATGTAAATTAAGGCATGCCCCCTCTATTTAGAACCTTTTCTATACGGATTATATTTCACTCTCCAATTTAAAGGAATACGTGATACAGAGGAGATGTACGCGGCTAGCATGCGAGCGCTCTGGATTGAGTCTGACCATGACCACTGCGTAAATATTTTTCAGCTGCAGCTTTCAAGGTGTCTTTTGACTATAATCATTTTTGATGTTTTTTTATCTTTCCTTTCTTTCTAAAAATGATAGATTATTAGTATCATTGGAAAGGAAATTTTATAAAAATCTAAATATGTTACACAAATCTCTGTTTTCAATATTGACAAAAAGTTATACTTCTGCAAATATTTGTTGACCAAATTTAGCCAAAAATTGCTTAATTTGCATACTTTTGTCCAATTTTTCCTAAATTGGCTTTCATTACTCAAAAATAAATATCTTAGCTTCTATTCCAACCAAACTTGTAACAAAAGAAAATGAAAGAAAAGCTGTCAAAAATGCATATGAAAAAAAGTTACAAAAATTGGGCTCGCTTTTTTCAAAGCCCTGGTAGAGTAAGGGTTAAATATTTTGTCGCATAAATTCTTCCCAAAAAGAAGCTCTGCTTTGAAAAGAATAAAAAGTAACATCCAAGAGACTTCTTAAAATTGTAAGAATTCGTAATATGGGAACCGCTTATAATGTAACTGTACCATTTGGGCCATATGTGTTATATATTTAAAATTTGAAATACGTCAGAGAAAAGTAACTGTTCATGAAATAAACTTTCATATTTCTTATGACTACATAATATCTCATTCATTTCTACAGTTCTATGCTTGCCGCACCATTTTTGTAAGATGAAGAAAACTAAAAACAAAAGTTGGCTTTTTGAAGCGAAATAGTTATCTTGAGCTTTCGAATGTTTGTAGCCGTAATATTTTATCTTTGAAACTGCACAAAATGAAATCACACATTGCAAAGTAATAAGCTCTGCATGACTGCAAGGATTAGTTCAGGGGTCAAGCAAGTCCATTTTATATGAAAAGGGCTTCAAAAAAACAAAATGGTGAATAAAGCATTACAAATCTTATTCTGTTAAGGGGATATTTAAGTTTAAAGTTTGTTATTATTTGTGTTAAAACGATTGAAATCAGACTAAGTTGTGACGTCATAGCTTTTAATTTCTCAAAAAATTATGTATTCTATCATGTTTTTGTCTTACCATATTGTGGCTTGAAGACTATTGGATATGTCAGAAAAGTAGAAAAACATAATCTAATCAGGATAATTATAACTAACCATCTGAAGAAAGTCGAAGAAAAATAATTTCAATAGTATAAACATTACATACATTTTCTATACAATTTATTAACAATTGTTAAGAATGTGATTATGAGTGCG
The DNA here is from genome assembly GCA_020152595.1 of Chiridota heheva. NCBI lineage: Eukaryota > Metazoa > Echinodermata > Holothuroidea > Apodida > Chiridotidae > Chiridota > Chiridota heheva. Next base: position 513,687 of record JAIGNY010001348.1, on the reverse strand, counting down.
CAACCTTCCATACTGCACCAGTCATTTCTTTAGAAAGAAGACAGAGCTTTAAACTTGAATATCTCAATAACACAATCAGATTTTTGAATGCTTTTTTCATCATTTTATTTCTTTTTAAATCATATTTCATATGATTTATACAATATAAACTTACTTGACTAATGAAATAATGCTTTAAGTCATTAATTGCAACATTTCAACAAAACTCCTGCAAAACGTATATATCCTCTGCAAGTTTTCAATACTTTCTTTAAACAGGACATTTCCTGGATTCTTAAACAGTAATTTGCAACATAAAATTAACTTTGCAATTACGTTTAGAAGTTATTCAAATACAAGATAAATGCTTTTTGTATCATAATTTATTATATCTTTCATATATAGTTTATGTTTATGCTTGATTTTATCTTATTACCACGATTCTGCCAGCCTTTCCTACTTTTTGTTGATCTCATCATGGAGTATGCTCTCACGCAACTTGCACAATCCCATTCAGTGTATATATAACTGGGTACCTCCGTGGCAGTGCGGTGAAGCTTTAGCTTTCTAATCTAGCGTCCCAGGTTCGATTCCCGGTGGGTCTCCAACCAGTGCTCCACGACTGGTTAATAAAACGGCCGTGATCGTCTTGACGTAAATACTCCAATGGAGGTCTGTTGGGACATCCGTTGTAAACCTTGGTAAACCAACCAATTGGGTAATGATGAAAATAGGGTGATTGTAAGCAATGTCGAATCAGGATCCACATTGTCTGATGATTTCCGAACAAGAATGGATGGGATCGTGTCAGCAATCAATTTGCCGTAAAATCATTGAATTGACCAGAAACGTTTGGGACAAGATTGCATAAACAAATGAAAACCCTCCATATGTTTTCTTACTCAACGAATCTCAAGAATGATATAGACATAGTCACGTGTCAAAAGTAAATAAGCAATCATGTTTTATTTCAATAATTAATCGTACTCATGTTTAAAAAACAACGAAAGGCATACTTCCTGTGGTTTGAAAATAAATGTTGGGTAAATGCCTTCAGAATATCATAAAGTTGGTAATAATTTGATCATGTAAATGATCTAGAAACATTATGGTCTTGCTGGTAAGTATTTGTGAGAAGAGGACTCGGCTTGCATAGTGGAAACGAAGTACACTCAGTCATATTTCATACAACGGATTTTTCTCTTGACAGTTTGAAGTACCTGATACTTCAAGATCCTTAATATACTGCATGCAGTTTATACATTGGAGTAAGTACTATCGTTCTTGTAATTGATTTGCAAGAGCATGCTACTTGTCTGTTAAGGACTACGAGTTGGATGGGGAAATGTCTTTATAATTGAGTGGGCCATTTATTTCAAACGTATATTAGAGTTGATTGTAAGTAAATTGAAACATTTTAGCATTCATTACAGAGAAAATGTGATAGCAAAACCAACGTGGGTGGAACATTATAGACCAAACCATGCCTCATACGATAAATAACGAGCTTTCTACTTGTCTGGTAAGGATTATGAGTTTGAGGAAACAGCTGTCTTTTAAAATTGAATGGGAACATATGAACTTTCGTTTGACTTGATTTTCAGTAAATTGAACCATTTAAAAACGCATTCAGACAAGAGAAAATAAGATAAATGAATTACCAGCGTGGAGGAAACATTATCGAACAAATTACTTCTCATACGATGAATAACCTAATCATTAAACCCAAACATTCTCCTGGTTCTTTCTTGATTTTAAGCTTTCTTGTATAAGATGATTTAACACTTCGAAAACAAACACACATCCATAAATGCAACTTAGCACTTCATAAGATACTGACTAAACTCATTAAACCCTTGACACTTACATAGCGTAAGTCATTTAATGAAATCCTAGTACCGTCGGCATGTAAATTAGTAACCCTAACACGAAGGGGTGTAAGATAAGAGTTTCTTATTACATACCTGTGAGTTTAACCTCTGTGGCTGCAAAAATTCTGAAACTATCTTAAAAGATGAAATGGTGGAGCAACTAAGTATAACTTGATTAGGAATACCCAGCATGATTTTCGTAGAGAGAGGTCTTGTGTAACTAATCTATTGCAGTACTCTGTAATCCTGACTAAATATATTGGTAGTGGTATACCAGTTGATATAGTGTATCTTGATTTGATTAAAGACTTTGATGTTATGCCACAATATGCTACTACAAAATCTATATGCACATGGAATTGATGGAAAGGTACTGAACTGGATTAAAGATCGTTTTTCGGGTAGACAGCAAAGGGTTGTGGTTCAATGATTACAGTCAGTTTGGAAATCTGTAACAAGTTCAGTGGTTGAGGGCTGTGTTCTTGGTCCAATATATTTTACTATATTCATGAATGATATGGAGGTAGGGCCAAATTCTCACATTAGTAAATTTGCGGATGACGCTATAGATATACCCAGTCTGTAAATACAATGACAGAAAAGTTCTACAAGAGGATATCAAAAAGTTGTTAAGATGGAATGAAAAATGCCAAATTGCAGTTCAATGTAAAAAGTGTGCAATGTTACAATTTGTTTTTTTTTCAAAAAGAAATACTGCTATTATATGAGTGACAAAATAATAGAAATTAAAAAGAAAAAATATCTTGGAATTGTAATAACAACTTTACTGAAACAGAACAAGTAATATGCTCAAAAGTCAAGAAAGCAAACAAATTTATATGAATGATAAAGATAATATTTTAATAGTTTTGATGAGAAAATTATTGTTAATTTGTACAAGTCATTAGTCACTAATACAACTTCATCTGGATGATTGTATCCGGGTTTGGCATCCTAATCTCGGGAGAGACATCAATTTACTTGAAGGGCACAAAGACGTATGACAAAACTAGTGCCAGGTTTGAGACACCTGGGCTAAGAAGAAAGATTGTAAGAGTTTTACTTGATAACGCTAGAGCAAAAACAAGACCATATAACAGTATACAGCATTGTTTCATGGAAACAATTGGCATAAATCTAAATGAAATCTTCAATATAATCTGTCACTCCTTAACTATGGGCCATGCTTTAAGGATATGGCCACCAGTTATGAAACTAGATGTGTTTGGCAAGGATTTGGAAGATCTGGAACAGCCTCCCAACATACGTTATGTTGACTCCTAATCTGGTCGCATTTAAAATCAAACTTAATGACTGTTGGATCGTTATCTATTATTCATTCTATCCTTTCTGTGCTACGGGTGTGGCCATTAAGGTAAATCAAGATATATGATCAAAGTGATTGCGCATATTGCTTGCAGCTCTTGTAAGTAATAAGAAAGGATAATACACTTCTACAAAATCAATACGTTAATAATAATCCAATCAGTTTATACATATATCATAAAATTTCCTAAAGATATAATTGAAATAAAGTGATTGCATGTATTATATACAGGTCTTAATTTATAAGAAAGTAATAAATTAATATTCCCATGAATTTTGTGGTGTCATAAAGCAAGATCCGATTTAACTCCATAAAATATATTAAAAAAACTTATAATGTAAGGTACATGTGCAGATGGGCAGCGCATCTTCTTGCAAAATGCCTCTTAATATCCCGTATATCTCAATAATTAAACCAAACAAATATTGTAATAATTAAAAAGAGGCAATTAAATTTCAAAGATATACATTACATATTCAAAGATTGTCTTTTATCTGCCTTTATGACATCAAACTGTACACTGTGAAGTCACACTAGACTAAAATCTTTGAAAGGAAATGACTCCAAAACGGAACAGGATATCAACATGGTTCTAACATCAATTTGTTTCTTTGATAGTTTATATATATGCAGAACTTACAGGAATAATCCTTTCAAGAAATATATTAGGAAAGTGTTGGCAAAACAGTCTTGGTTACCAATTTAAAATTAATTTTATTGATACTCTTACACTTACAAAAAACAGGTACAAATCTATATTCTCTTGAATGTCTGAGGAATCTAGTAGCTCGGCAAATGATTTTAAAATGTTATATGAAAAACCCGAAACTACTTGTTTATTAAGAAAATTATCTTTCAGTAACATGTCACATATCTAAATAAAAACTTTTGTCCTCACTCACAAACTTAAAATATATTAGGAGTGAATGTGAGCTCTATATGGCCCTATAAACATAAACGTATGCCCTAATCAAAGGAACGTATTGTAAATTACCTTTTCTTTGAAGGGCCACATCAATTACGGAATGTTTTACAGGAAAAAAGACGAAACCACTTGTTTATTAAGAAAATTATCTTTCAGTAACATGTCACTCATCTAAATAAAAACATCTCGTCCTCACTCACAAACTTAAAATATAGTAGGAGTGAATGTGAGCTTATATGGCCCTATAAACATAAACGTATGCCTTAATCAAAGGACGTATTGTAAGTTTTCTTTTCTTTGAAGGGCCACATCAATTACGGAATGTTTTATAGGAACGAGGACTATGCTCTCCGGGTCCACTGTTCCTTATGAAGATCATTATTCCTTTATTCCTTTATGCATCCATCTTTATCTCGATTATGTCGACTGTGTAAGTAAAAACACTGGAAGTTATTATCAAATAATGATAAATAAGAAAATAATGATAAAAGTGTTCTGACGTCATTTGGTAACGTAAATCAGGTACTTTAAAATTGTTTTAGCATTTAATTATATTTATCCAAAAATTGAAGGACCCTTGTATAATCTTTCTTACATTTTACTTTGAGTATCTATAGATCGGTGCTTTCAATCTATTCCGGATGTTTTCATGAAACAGTTAAAATGAATAATATACCTGTTATACAATCATTTCGTGGATTCCCTTGTGTTTGCTTATCAGAAAATGATTGATTGTTTGAAGCCCCTTAATGAGTCTATTTTCATGAATTGTAGATTACGTCCTATTGCAAAAATGAATGAAGGCTTTCCATTAGCAAATTCAACAAAACGACTTCAATTCAAATGCCTGATCAGGAACACATGTTCTCAGATTTGTCACTTTGACAACCTATTTCTACTCTTTTATTATTTTGCCAAAAATGATCTAAAATGTTTAACAAATTTGTGAAACAGTATTTATTATCATGATTCTGAGCTATATCTTTTATGTAATACACCAAATCATATTTTTATAATCTTTGAAGGTTAAATTTCCATGTCAAATAGAAACGTTAAGACAAAAAAGTTAAAGTGCACTATCAAACCTAAAAACGTCAAACGTCATCCGAGTACGGCGCAGGAAATCATCCAATCACTGGTCAAGGAATAGTAAAAAAAAAAGAGCGCACAGCAAAATACGCTCTTGGTTTGTCTCCATGTGTTGGCATCTTTCATAACAAAACTGATCCTTGCTATAAAAAAACTTATTCAGTTCTTGTTATTTTTCTTTTCAAAAATTTTTTTGCATTTTCTATTTTGTTTGCAATAACTGAATGTGTCCGTTTTTCACATTGTCAATAACGCAATTCGTGGACATTACAAAAATACTTCATCCCGGTACCCAAGAGGTGCCCAGTTGAGTAGTGTGTGTGACGTAACATGCATACACCTTATAGGTAAATGATAAAATATGGTTTTAAATGAACTTGTGCATTTTTCTTTTGCCTAATAGTGACAAATTGTCGTCGATATTCTATAGAATCTGAGTTTGTATTCATTCTTAATTCCCACCCTTGAAGAAAAAAAAGACATACAAACAGGAGCTTTGAATATTTAAGGTTTATGGACGTCTAAAGGCAACATTAGCTAAATTGCTATAAAATCTATTAAAAACCATTGTAGCAAAGACTTTAATTAAAACCGGTTTTGAAATCGCAGGTGTCAATTTGTATATTTTATGCAAATTTTGAGATGTATTTTATGACGAAATTGGTATTTTCTTTTGTAAATTCTTTTTTTTTTAAATGCCTTTCACAATTCATTGATGCGTTGCAAAAATTCTGACCAACAGATGTTAGTGTTTACCATAACCCAATCAATTTCTAGTAGGAATAAACTGTACCATAATTTTCAGTAACTAAATTTCGAAAAGAAATTTATAGAATTACATAAAGAGTTTGAGCTGTTCGTCCAGTTATGCATCATTTCGCATAAATAAAAAACTGATCAAACTTGATCAGCTATTTTTTCAAAATTCAAAAATAGATCTGCTCAGATTTCAATCATATTTCAACCCAGATAAAAATTGCTACACGTCCATAAACCATAATAAAACACAATATATTTTGTTAATGTACCCACAGTCAACGTCTAAATTTGACATACCTTGAAAGACACCATTTAATGTCTGTAATTAAGCAAAAAAAGACCACTGTTTTCCCATTAATATACCTCATTCTTCACTGAGCATTCATAACACACATCCTGCAAACTTATTTTCAAAATTCGTGTCTTTCTACCCAGATTATCTACCTCTTTTGATAGGTTTGATTACATTTTAGGAGGAATACACAATCGTTGATGTTTTCCTCATTTTAGACAGTGACAAAACCGGAAGTATTGAGGCAAGTGCCCTTCTGTCTGAAGACTGACATAAGTGTTATTTGTTTTACGTGCATGATGACTAAAATATATATTTTCATAACTAAACTAATTTTCAAGTATAAGCCTTCATGGTTGTGCTAAATTGTTCGTAGCATTTTCTCGCATTCTGGAAAGTAATTCACTGAATTTACAAACATATTTTTTGAAATATCTGACATCAAAAGTTTTTTTTTTTTTTTTGCGAATGACGTTTTGAGGGAGGGGTTACGCCGGTATAATAAGAAGACGAAAATATAATTACTTTATTCTACTAAAAACCAATTAAGAAAAACTGTGATTTGTCAATCAGGAAAATGTTTGAGCCTATACAGGCAAAGGTGGTCCAAAATTTGCCCACGAGCATTTATTTTGGTTTTCGATTTTTTTTTCTGACGTGACTGGTTTATTACTTACATTCGTAAGAAAATTAGAGCCTATACAATCTGACAATCAAAACGTTGCTACTGCAAAAAGGTGTCTCCCCTAAAAGTGGATTTATTGCTGGAATGTTTTCTGTATTGTCTCTTGGTGAGGAAGAGAATGCTTATTTGTTTGATCTTGACTTAGATTTGCCCGTTCTTGCAACATAGAATTGATAATATTCAAAATTTGGAGCTTCAGATATTATATATGTTTTCTTTCCATCATAATTTGTGCTAAGTTAGCATTTTACTTTTCATACACTAATCAACATTTCATAATAAACAACCTAAAAGGTTTTCTTAGATTAATTCTAATTGGAAAACGAAACGTTTCTAAAGAATCAAAAAGTATATTTTGAATTTCTTGTTAGAACAAATTCAACTACAAAAAGCCTGTAGCTACAAGAAAAAAAGTTCATTCATTTATTAAAACCTACTAGTAGCGTTGTGAATCATTTAATGCTGTACGATAGTAAGGATGTGCCTCTAGACAAAATGTACCAGCCCCATTGCTTAAAGTACAGAAGAGAAACTTAATTATCACGGAAACGCCCACCCGTTGTATATTGAAGCCAAGAAAGGTTTTATATCTTAATAGAATCATCAAAAAAGATCAATCATCGAGGAACTTGCTTTATTGTTTACTTTTTAACAGCTCTTTGATTCACATTGTTCCCCCTCGATCGGTCAGTGCAGAAATAACCATAAAGCCCTGAAAATTTACAGCCTCAATATAAAAATAGGGAGTGCGTTTTACTACTTTGATCTTATATAAAAAAATATCTACATCTCATAAATAACGTCTAAAAGCAGCCTCTTAAAGTTTTCTTTGTTTCTGTCAACACACAGGTTCCCGATAGGTCTCCTAAATAAAATAAGAAATCTTAAAATGACGCAATATTCTAATTTTGAGGAAAACATGACGCAGTGGCGTAAGAACCAGAGGCCAATCAAGGAGATTTAACGAATTGATTTTGAAGAGTCAGAATCCATGGCATCTTTTTTTTCTTCCGGAAATCTACAATTTTCGAGAAATCTTCAATTTTCGTAAAATTTTCTATATTTTCGTGAAATTTGCTTCAATTTTCGATTTTATTTTTTCATTTTTAGGAAATTTCGTTCATTTTTGATACATTTTCTTAATTTGCGGACAATTGTTTTTCAATTATCAGGAAAGTATGCCAAATTATACCAATTTTTTAAATAATTCTACAAGTCCCCCTTCCTCTTTCTATAGTTGTACCGTGATAAGAGCCGGACTCTTTTTTTTTCTCGGACAAAAACAAATAAAATCTGGTTTCGCAATGTCAAATATCTTCCTAGGCTAATGTAATGATCATAACGGATCTTTTGTGCATGATTGAATGAGTATAGGTATATCGACAGGTAGATTCCCTTTACCTAAATGAAGTTGAGAGCAAAACATTCTATAAATGGTCACAATATCACTTATAGTCTTTAAATTATGACAAATCATACTTTGTACAAAATTTCAGTACGCACAAAAATGATGATATATGAACAGGAATGCAGCTAAAATTCTGTTATGTAATTTGTATCCTTTTTTTTACAATTTTCAAATATCAAGCATTCTCAAATTGCCTTCCACTACTACATCTGAGTAAAGGTTATATTCAAATTAAATTTGCTGCTCATAAATAGCAATTTTTTTCATTTCAAAATATGTAGAAGAAGCACCGAAAAACAATATATAAGCAATTTTCTACTTTTTCCATTCTAATTAGATATCTTAGTTTAAAAATGCTTTAAAAGTTTTAAAACCGATGTTGATGGAACTTTTCGATGTTTTCACGGTATTTATTACAACTTACTACTTATATTCCTTTAATTATGAGGAATAACTTGTGGGACATTAAGGAAAACAAATAGCAATGTTTATACCGAAGCGAATCGTGAAGTTTCAATCTTACTCTGTTAACAAAGGCTCATTTTGCTTCAAAGTGTTTTATATTAACCCGAATAAATGTTAAAACGTGACATAAAAATATGAATCCTCCATCTGGATCAAGGTTTGCTCTTTAAGTTTATTCTTGATATACTTAAAACAATACATGATATAATGAAATTTGTTAACCAAATTTCCATCGTGTAACATTAAATAACTTAACATACGTCAGTGGGCTGGATGGCATTCATAGGGTAAAATATACATCTTAGTCAAATCAATATAGCATTTGGACTCCCAAAGAAAACAGTGTCATCACACATAATTGGTAACTTAAAGGGCTTTTTGCCGGTGTAAAAGTAAACCCCCAGTAAATTTTAGCCCCTCGGCCTTTATTTCCTAGGAAATTTAAGCCCCCCAGACAGTTAGGCCGTAGCCATATAGTAATTTTCCCCCATCATAGTACAAATTATCCACTAGGAAATTTGGTCCCCGGTCCTTTTTCCTAGGAAATTTGGTCCCCCAGACCATAAAGCCGTTGCCATCCAGTAAGTTTGGTCCTCCATCGTAGAAAAAAGTCCGCGCTCATCAATACAGGATGCAATTTTATAGGCTACAACTTTGATGACCGACGTTGATGCGGTGTTTTGAAAACAAACAAAACAGATTTTCAAAGCTTCAGTTTAATTTGTCTACATTTGCTCGAGGTGAGAAAAACGAAAGAAAGTTATATGAGAGCTGTGTCAGTATTGTCATACCTTAAAAATCAAGATTTGATCTTGTAAGAGTTTGCTTAATTACGCAAAATGGGTTATCAGGTTATATTGTGATTACTATCAAGTCTTTGCTGCTGACCTCTTTGCGTAAAGGTGTTGCCGAATTTTATCTATGGATTAATTTCTGTGAGAAAAAAAACCCAGTTCATTGTTTGTGGTCAAATTCTATGAGTACAGCTGCGCTGTATTCCGTACATAAACATGACTAATTTCGGTTTTAGCTTATCACTTCAGTACACAAAAAAATTACTTGAAGGAGCCGTACAGACACACCAGTAAATCGCCTAGTAAAATCAGTCCGGGGGGACCAAATTCACTAGACATTCCTTAGGAAATAAGGACCAAAGGGCCCAAATTTACGGGGGGCAAAATTTACTATCACACTGGCGTCAGTACATGACTGTACCCAACTAAATTGGTACCTTCTGTGGTGTAGTATGCTCGATTCTGGAATGACACTGAGATAATGACCAATTGAAGGGTGCGATTGGTAGTGCGCTTATGAAAGACCAGATAACGTGTTAACACGGAGATCAATATACAACATAATTAAACTGTTCAATGTTTCTGATTGGTCGAGGTATTTACACAATAACGAACAAGCCAATTAATAACCGCCGCGAAAGTGACGCCACTAGTATGTATCAGATTTACTGGTGACGTGTCAAGCACTATTGTTAGGACGAGAATCCCTCTTGAAACAATGTAAATTGCAACAAAGAATTTTAGATAGAACTAGGTTATGCAGGCGAGCCGTAATGAATGATACATTTCCATGGCTCCATTGACACCTTATGCTACTGTTTTTTCAGACATTAACATTTGATTGCATGGTTTGTAAGTTCCTCTCCAGAGAGCGAGCTAAAATTTTCGGAAATGTAAAACGTTCCTTTTTGTTTAAAACATATAATGACATAGAATGACAAAAGGTGGTAAGGCTTTCATGAAAGCTATAATCACAATACTGGTCAAGAGTAAGTTAGAATGACATCAAGAATATTCATGCGAATTTCTCATTCACATTCCATCAAAAACAGACCTGCTTTCTGCACTATCAAATTGAATATTGAGACATCGTCAAATTCTACGAAATCTTTATTGAATATAAATTTATGAATGATTACATGAAATCGTTTCATCCAATTCACCGTTTATAAACTCAAATCCAAGGAATTACAACACTATGTTTTACTTCCTTGCTAAAACCTATACACTTTATGTCCTACTACTAAAATAAAATAGGTTACTCTTAGAGCTATGCTATTTGAGATTGGCATATCATGTTGTCGGTACAATTTATAATTATACATATTTTGATCAGAAGGGAAATATTTTGTTACAAAATGATTGTTTTGGCATGCATTAACTGTTGCTCCAAAAAGTGGGATCAGTTAACAAGACGGGTATAAATCAAAGTAGACAGTTACCGCTGATCAAAATCATGGTGAAAAAATGTACAAGAATTGAATACGAGCTAGTCCGATTAATACTCCCTATCGGAGAGCAGTTTTGGTCTCCCGATCAGGAGATACTTTACTACAGAAGTATACCACAATGTATCTATCCAAATTCAAATTT
>JAIGNY010001348.1:422500-497500 GCA_020152595.1 Chiridota heheva | reverse complement strand
GTTTGTGGTTGCTGCAAGTTAAATCAATAATTATATATAAATATATATATATATATATATATATATATATATATATATATATATATATATATATATATATATATATATATATATATATATATATATATATATATATATATATATATATATATATATATATATATATATATATATATATATATATATATATATATATATATATATATATATATATATATATATATATATATATATATATATATATATATATATATACATACATATATATATATATATATATATATATATATATATATATATATATATATATAGATAGATAGATAGATAGATAGAGAGAGAGAGAGAGAGAGAGAGAGAGAGAGAGAGCGAGAGAGAGAACTGATTATGAGCAATCTGTTTTGCTGATTTTTCCAAAAAGGCGACGATAATTTTCAAAAAGCAGCAGCAAATCTTTTTGAATATCTATTTACTATCCGTCTCTAAAATCTCAAGGTATGCAGTGAAATTTTGAGAGCTCCGGTGCGGAAAATGAGAAACCCCATACGTTTAGTGTGGGCTAGTCAAATGTGTAGGCTCATGCAATGACGTAATACATAAAAGTACCCAATTTTGGGGGTATTTCAAAGTACCCAGTTTTTCGGGCTGCTCCCGGACTGGAGAATGTAGCATCTTGTTCCACAATCATTGATATCAAATCATATTTATAAAAGCTGGGAAAAAGGTCTGTTTATAGATGTAAAATGACAAATGATTAAACATGTGTTAGAATTAATCGTTCAAATAGAGCAAACATTAACCGAATTAAGAGGTCACATGTATATCTAGTCTTATATTGATGTTAACTATGATATCAATTGCATATATTATGTAGTATTATTCCTCCACGCAATAATAGTTGGAGTGCATCACAAGCTTCTAATGTTCGCTTATAGAGGAAACATTGTCTTGTATTTCCCAAAAATTGTATCTTTGATGTAATATATAATGAGACCAGTAGTTGCTACATAATGGTTGAGGTTTAAGTGCACTAACCGTTGTAGAATGCAAGTTGTAAATCTTAAAAAAGACTCGTTTCGAAATGATTAGATAACATCAAAGCGGAAACATTTCGGCTGCAGCTCCTACTCCTCATTCAGCTGTTGAGAAAAATGGCAATGGTTGTTGAATGGCGCACACCGTCCTTCGGATGGGACGTTAAGCTGTCGATTTTGACAGTAGTATCAGTACTAAGTTCATGTGTGCCCATAGGCAGCCGGAGAACTAGTCTTTTAGTTGTAGAGCGCATTTGAATACTTCTTTAAACAAGAAAATGTGCCATATAAATTCCATATATCACCATATATCATATATTAAAACACATCTTGGAACCAATATCAGTTTAGTTTGGATACAAACCGTTAGTGCTTGATAAGTAGACGACAACAGCATCAAAAGTCCAGGGTGCTAGTTTCCGCACTCACCTACGGTTTACGCCTCTGATAATCCTGGTTATGACATGCCAATATTGTGCCCGACATTAACGACATTGCTACTCGCAGCGCTCTCGCTAAATATTTCTTAAATAGTGTACACGCTCTGTCACGCTTAAATCATTCCCATAATAAGCTCTGTGCATACGGACGTACGTACAGTTTATGTATAATTGTATACTGTATGTATGAAGAGTGGTGGCAGTGATGCGTGAATTATCTGTGGCTTTGAATGTTCGATTTTCCAACATGTGGAAAATCAGAGCATCGCTGATGTAAAGGCGTGAACCTTTCATGAGGCTTAACTGAAACCACTTACAATTCCAAAAGCCAGACTGATGAATATTCAAACGACTAAATAACCGCAATAAAGATAAAATTGTCTTTCTAGTTGACAATAACAACCACTAAAAGGAGGAAATTACCCAGAATACAATGTTGTTGCTAGGTAAATCGAAATGTCCATTCTTGAGAATCTTAAAATTCAAGTGATAAGCTTTTCGTGCGGTATTTGGTTGGTTGGATAAACTTGGGAACATTTGTTTACAAATGATGAACGTTTTTATGAAGAAGATGATCCACAGGTAAAGTACTTTAAGACTGAAGAGGCATCGCCTGAAATACGATTACAGAATGTATATATAGAACTTCAGTCACTTTAATGAACTTTAGTACTTTAGTATGGAACTCGGCATGTCCCATTGAGATTGGTTTTCTTCTTTTGTAAAAAAAATTGTAAATTTTGGTGGATAAACTAAGTAGTTGGTAAGTTCTTTTCATTTCTGCATTGCTTACTCTATTAAATACGTTTCCCTTTAGGGGCACTAAACTCATTTGATCAGAACCGTATTTATAAGCTCAATTGAAACACTTAATTCAGCAATACCAAAGCCTCGTCTCTATGTTGGAATGTAAGTAGCATTTACATTGTTTCACTATATATCACTTAACTTCAAAAATGCTTTATCAAATTGCTTTATTATGTATTCCGCTATAGAGATTTAGAATAATCGCTTTGAAATATCCTTTTCTCAGTAGCTTTACCTGTGTTGCCTAGAATTATTTATCATGCGATGACAGAACAAAATAAGCCCTTAAAGGCATCTTACTAAATAAACTCATTGAAAATATGCAGTTTTCCGTATCTAAATACAAAGCTTTTACTAAATACTAAAGTATGGGATCCGATGGGATATTCTAATTCTACACAGATTACAGTGTGCGCTTCGCAGGATATCTTATAGTAATGTCTTAAGCTGTACATGGCAGGTAAAGAATGTAATAGAGAGCAAAATACCAGGAAATTGAGCACTAAATAGGTTGATATATTATTATTTGAGCATGTACGCAAAGAATAATACATTTTGTGCATATCATAGTTGAGCTGAGACTGACAGATAGATTATGTTTACTAAACGTGTTCTTCATGTGCCAACAAATATCGATCAGGTATTCATATGACATAAATGTGAATAGAGAAACCACTACAGTAAATGCGGTTAGTTAACTTGTGCAGTTGTGTTACATTTTGCTCAGTCTTGGACCGCACACACCTCATTAATTGAGATAGATTAATCCAAAACAAAACAGAACTACGAAAAACTGAAATAACCGAATAAAAACACACCTCACTTTCCTAAAATATCTTTGCATTATTGTAAACTTTCTTCGAGTGCTAAATCAGGATTACTCCGGTAGACTGCGTGTTAGCACTTTGTTAATGATATTGCAGAGGTATGTGAGAATGAGATGAGATAGCGAGTCTAATTTCAGTCATTTCGAAAGAAACCAAACATAATTTTAAAGTTAGATACACCTTAAACGGAATAGGTTTGTTGTTGAAATTTTAGTTACTATGTTAATTTTGCTAGTTCATATAACATGAATATGCGTGATCAGTGTTGTGACCCTTGCGACCCAAAACAAATGTATTTTGAGTTCATTGTAACGAACGGAGACGCAAAGAAATGTCACCCATAAAGAAATAGAAGGCATGTTTAGTAGTCGGATACGGGGTGTACGGGATGTGGATGCTGCATACCTCATCAAATTCCAGGAGGAAAAGTGTCTGGAAAACAAAACATTGTTACATACAAGAATGTGCATGGCTTTCGAAAATTTAAGCCCCATCGTGTTCTCAAAACTAAATGCTTGAGGAATTTTATATTTTACTCTTTTACATGTTTAAAAGACTATGAGCATCCGTTTTTAGTATTAACCTTGAAAATAAAAAGTAATTATCGGGAATTAGAATATCTACCAGAATTTTCACCAGAAGTTAGAATCAAAGTTATTCAATAGTCGTATATCAGGCATTAAGATGGAATCTGGCAATTAATATCCATCAAGGAGCAAGCATTTCTACAAGTTTTAATCCTTTATTGAATACAAATTGTTTGGAGAATTCCTTCTCCCGTTGCAGTACTAATCTACAAGTTTTGTATTTACTGATCACCGATAGTCGAACTATTCAACGGTCTATATGTACTGATATCAGCTAGTCATTGGTGCTAATGCTACTTGTGTTATGCTCGTTTAAGCACAAAGGACCAAAATGTATTTCACACTATGAAGAGACGATGTATTCCTCGAGTTCAATATCACCTTTTTAATATGTGTCTGACTCTTTTACACTCAATCTTGCTTTTGAGTGTAACAAATATTAATGGGGCTTACGCATACGTCTCCCAGTCGTTAGTTTGGATTTCTTTGTCCACATATAGCCCTGGAACGTAGGCAAAGCTACTCTGTAAAAGAAAAGTTTTATAAAAACCTTGTTATCTTAAAACGTTCTTTAAACTAAGAGGATGATTGTGAACAGCAATGGAAATGTGCTGAAAGAAAACACCAATCGCAGTAGCTGAAAAATCATCTCAAACCGTTTCTTGTTTGTTTGGGAGTGTGACACAGAAGACGTTTGCTGAAAAAATTGAGAAACTCTCAAATCATGAAAAGAGTGAACTGGTTAATTTGATTTTATTTATAAAATATTGTCTTCTTTCTAAATTTGAAAAAGAATGACAGTAAGATGAAACTTTTACCAATTGAAAAAAGTAATCATATTTTGGTCTATTTGTCTCATTACTTAAAGCCAAGATATTTTACACTTACCTTTTTGCTTATAGAATTAAACAAGTGCGTTCACTCCTTCTTAAAAGCATTATATGCCAATGAATGTTTGTTGTAATAAAAGACTCCAGACAGGTTATAATTGATAAACAGATTGAATATTTGCATGCTCCTATTCTGAATCAGTGATGTTTAATTAATACTCCGGAAGGGAAAATAACAAAGTACACTGTCGTATGCTATTGGGTTCTCAGAGTCAGTTATCAAAATCAAATGAAAAAAGATACTCTGAAATATGGAAATAAGGGCAGTATGAACATGTATTTTATAAAAGTGCAAGTTAAAGTTGAAATGAGAAAAAGAATATTAGGGGCTATTTTAAAATCCCATGCTCTCTAACAGCGTTCTCTATAATCGTTTTGCGTTGTTCAAGATAATATTTGAAATAGTGTTCTGGGAAAAGTCTATATCAAACATCGTCATAAACTTGTAATTTGCTTATATTTTACTGCAGATTACAAAGGTACTATTCCTGTATATGACATAATCTTATTCGTAGTCAAAGTCGTAGTCAGAGTCAAACAAAGTCTTACTGTCGAAGATTCCTCCCTTTGTACAAAGAATACCACTTCGTAATAACGAGGATTATTGTAAAATTGCTCTTTATTCCGGTGCAAACCTCGACAGGCAAAACATTCATTTAAATGTTCAACTTGTGTCACAAATTATATAACATCGAATTTGTGATTTTAATTCCTCAAGCATTCACATTGTATTGTTCACCTAATCTACAAATGCAGCACATTGTACATCATGCCGTCCAAAATATATCATGTTGTGTAAATCGATTGTAAAAGTTTCAATTGTTATCATTATACACTTTCTGGTTCTTTGTTGGATATCAAATACCTTCTGCATTCTACCCATTTCTTTTTCATAAACTTTAAGATGAATATGAGATTAATGCAACGCAATTTTAGTCGTATAAGTTAGTGTGGTAGTGAATACGATGGGATAAAATTGAGTATGCGTCTAAAACTAAGAAATGCCTATTGCCCAAAGACATTAAAAAATATTTGCAAGCTAAAAATTAAGTTTGTCTTTGTAATATTTCACCTTACAAAAGCGATATAGTTTTTGCAACTCGCAATAATTTAGAGACGACATTTGCATGCCTGACATTATGTAACTACACACACACTTCACAATGTTGTTATAGAATTTTAATGATGTATTTTCTTATCAAAAGAATTCATTGGAAGGTTTGGGAATTATCTAAATTCTCAATTTGATATTCCATGGTTATCAAGAAATGCGTGTAGCGACTGATCTAATGTTACATATGTATATTAATTTTAAAAGTGCGCAAGTAAATTATATCTTTATGTTTATCTGGTTTCTGACATATGTTCGGGCTTTTTATGGTGTGACTTACCCATAAAAGCCCGGTATCTTGATATGTTATCTTGTTATGTTATTTCACTAGATATCGAAAAAGATATAAAAATTGATAAAAATGCCTTATGCTTTTCTGTTATCGTGAGTTGCTAAACTACTTTGGAAATTTTTAGTAAGTCCTTAAGTGTTCTTTCGTTAAAAGATATTTAACATACATTGTCGTTTAGGTATCTTTGTAATGTGTTCTATATGAAATTTGAAATAGTATGTAAACAAAGATTGAAATGTTATATTCAAAAAGGGAAGTAGCGATGTATCTTTCTTTCCTTTGTCCTTTATGGCGAAGATATCAAACTAAACCTTTAAAATTTCATAAGTTATCGTTGTGCTGAATCTGACAAAATGCTTTTGCTGGATCTGGCAAATAATATATAATGAGATGAGAATATACAATAAGATGTAATGAGATGGGCATATCTATTGTCCATTGCGTATGATAAATAGTCATTGAACCTTTGAAATTCTAGTTTTTGTGATAGTTTTTTCAATTAAGAATATACAGTAATATTCAAGGCTGTTACAATTAATAAAAATTAAAAAAAAAACCTTATCTATTGTCAACACACATATATCTGTAATAAGGGGAGCGTGCGATATATTTCTTTACATTTTACTTTTTCCTTTATCATGGAGAACTTGTAAAACTGAACATTTAATATTGCATTTTTCATTGTTATTCTTAAGCTGACAGTATAATATTGCTGGCTGTACAAAATAATTATAGAATAAAACGAGAACGGCACACCTATTGTCTATTGCGTATATATTGATAGTCATTGAACCCCCGAATTATATTAGATGCGATTGGTCTGAAACTGAAAATACAATATTGCAAGCTAGAGGAAAAAATGAAAGATATTTTGACAAGTGTATAAGATAATAATAATAATGATAATACCAAAACTGATACTACTACTACTACTACTACTACTACTACTACTACTACTACTACTGCTGCTACTACTACTGCTGCTGCTGCTGCTGCTGCTGCTGCTGCTGCTGCTGCTGCTGCTGCTGCTGCTGCCACTGCTGCTGCTGCCACTGCCACTGCTGCTGCCACCACCACCACTGCTGCTGCCACTGCTGCACCACTGCCACCACCACCACCACTGCCACCACCACTGCTGCTGCACTACTACTGCTGCTGCACTGCTACTACTACTGCTACTACTACTACTAATAATAATAATAATAATAATAATAATAATAATAATAATAATAATAATAATAATAATAATAATAATAATAATAATAATAATAATAATAATAATAATAATAATAATAATAATAATAATAATAATAATAATAATAATAATAATAATAATAATAATAATAATAATAATAATAATAATAATAATAATAATAATAATAATAATAATAATAACAATAAAACTTATAATGCGCACAAACCACCTTAACTCAGGTGCTCAAGGCGCCATACAATAATACAAAAATACAAAATAATTATAAAACAAAACAACAATTATTGAACATTGACAAAAGCCTTAGACATTAAGTAAGTCTTTAAATTTTGTTTAAAGGAACCAATAGTAATGGAAGATCTGATGTAAAATGGCAATTCATTCCATAACCGTGGGGTAGCGAAAGACCTGTCCCCCCATGAATGCTTAGATTTTGATTCAAACAGAAGTAATTTATCTGAAGAACGTAAATTACGGACAGGAATATACAGTTTTAACAAATTAGATATGTAAAGTGGAGCACGACCTTGGAGAGATTTGTATATGATAAGCAATATCTTATAAATGATAAGATATGATACAGGAAGCCAGTGTAAATCTTTCAAAATTGGGTTGATGTGACAGGACTTTTTGGAGAGAGTAAGATTTCTGGCCGTAGTGTTTTGTAGCCTTTGGATATGACTGATTTGTTCACACGGCAAGCCGTTAAGGATTGAATTGGTTGTATCTAAACGTGATGTTATAAAGGAATGAGAAATCTGCTCAGTAGAAACACGATTAAGATATTTACGCAATTTACCGATAATACGAAGATGAAATGAAGCCATGCGGATGACTTTAGAGATATGTGGTTTTAAAGTCATTTTGGCATCAAAAATGACACCACGATTTCGTACTTGGGTTGAAGATGGAACAAATGATTCACCAACTGCAATTTGTGGAAGAGTAACCTTATTCAGTTGTTGACGGGGCCCGAAAAGAACAAATTCCGTTTTATTGTCATTTAGCTTTAAAAAAAAAAAAACTTTCATTCAAGCACGGATATCTTGAACACAATTTTGTAAACCATTTATGCTGTAATCACAATCCTGTTGATGAGGTTTGAAAGCAAGATAAATTTGAGTGTCATCAGCATATGTGTGATATGACACATTGTGCTTTAAAACAATGTTGCGAATTGGGTTGGTATATATTGAGAACCACTGTGGGCCAAGTACTGAACCCTGTGGAACAGAGTAATTAAGACACATGGGCTTTGATACAGCATCCCAAACACAGGTAAATTGAGGTCTATGTGATAAATATGAACGACACCAATCAAGTGCAATGCCATTTATCCCAATTCAATTTTCAAAATGCGCAAGTAAAATATTGTGGTCCACTGTATCAAAGGCGGCACTCAAATCTAACAGAAGTAAAGCAGTGATCTTGCCATCATCCAGAGAAATTAATATGTCATTATTGATACGAATAGGTGCAGTTTCAATCCCGTGATGGACCTTACATGCTGATTGGAAGGGGTCAGATAGATCATTTTCTGAAGATAATCCAATATTCTGCGTGACACCACACGTTCAATCGTCTTCTGGTCTTACCCAAAAGCTTAAGATTCGCAACGGGCCTGTAATTTCCTCAAATCTCTTTATCTAGGCTTGCTTTTTTCAATAGGGGTCGCACATATGCTACCTTAAGGTTTTTGGGAAAACAACCGAGCTGAAATGATTTATTTACAATTGATGTGATATATGGGGCAATAGCATCAATACATTGTTTGATTAGAAAAGTGGGTATTGCGTCAAGATCACATGATTTAGCAGGGGATGCCTTAATTATATCTTTAATGTCATCAACAAAGGCTGGTTCAAAAACAGAAATATTAATATTGCACCTTGTATCATGAATAACAGATGAACAATCAGTTGGAATGTCCTTGAAAGATTCACAAATATTATGGATGTTTCCCTCAAAAAAGCGAGAAACTTTTTGCTAGTGCCTCGTCAAATTCCGCTGGAGGTAGCACTGGATCCTTAGATTTATTGAGCAGGGTGTTTACAATTCTAAATAACTTCCTTTGGTCACCTGCACAACCCTCAACTTGGTCAGAATAATACGATGGCTTTGCTTGCTTAATCAAACTGTTAACAACACACATATCAATTGTATGTAATACTTTTGTTATGTTCTTTTTACTACATATTAATATCTCAAGCCTAATGAAAACACAGTATATGATTTTAAGCGAAGATGATATTCAAGGGATAATAGACACATATAGACTGTATAATATATGTCAGAAATAACCTAATATGGATTATGATCCATAACCCATGTTTGTCAGATTTCAACCAACTACGTATCTTTCTTTCCTTTGTCCTTTATGGAAAAGATGTCAAACTAAACCTTTTATATTTCATAAGTTATCGTTGTGCTGAATCTGACAAAATGCTTTTGCTGGATCTGGCAAATGATATATAATGAGATGAGAATATACAATAAGATGTAATGAGATGGGCATATCTATTGTCCATTGCGTATGATAAATAGTCATTGAACCTTTGAAATTCTAGTTTTTGTGATAGTTTTTCAATTAATATAAAGTTATTTAGCGTGTATTGGAACCCATGAGAGAGACAACACTTTTCATATCCATCGCGTAAAATGGGCAAAAGCTTACAGGTCAAAGCTAATGCAAATTTGTGATGAAAGACTGATATGTATATATCTTTTGTTCTCTGCCTTTAAATGTTAAAACTACCAATATATGATAAGCAACAGATACCGACACAATCGATTAAGAATCGTTTGAATAAGTTTTAGTACCACAACTAATCGTAAGTGGGAATCTTTAGGTGAGTGATGTGAAAATTCATTTCGTAGTTACAAAGTAATGTTAAGTTGTTTTTAATTGTTTCTCATGTCTTGGTAGTTTTGAATAAGAAATAATGTTCATCGACTTAACCAAAGAATCTACAGCAGTACTTTGATGTGATAATTGGAAGGTTTATTATAAAAGGAAGTTCAAAGAAATAACAACACTTTATAGATTGATCGAAAAATATCTGATATGTCATAGCCGCAAAAGGGAATTAGAAACGTTAACGTCAGTTGAAACGGAAGCTCCTTAAGGTTAAATAGATAAATGAATAATACCATGTTAATTGGAACTTCCGTTCACCTTGGAAGTACATGAATAAGAAACGGAGATACAACAATTTTTATTTCAAAACAATTCTGAATCGTTATTTCCTGACACTGGATGTCTGGTTAGGGTCTTAGAACAATTTCCAAGATATCATAATTCAATATCTTTTTAAAAGCAAAACAATTTACCTTTAGTTTTGATCATTTTGCCGACTTCTTCGAATTCATTAAAATTCATTAAATAGAAAGTAATGTTTATGACGTTGGGAATACTTACAAATGATAGAAATAATCTTCTGAAAAACGTTGAAAGAGATAAAATATTGCATATGACGTAACTTGAAAATTATGACGTCAGTTAAAACGGAAAGAAACCTTGTTGAGGATGATGAATAAATAGTTTTAAAGTAGGAAAGGTATTCCTAGTTTCTTCCGAAGCTTTGTGATTGAAATAAAACTAAGTACACTTTAAATGTTTTTGAAGTATATTCTTTCATGGGGAAATTTATAACATATGTGTTACATTTTGTTTTACGTTGCTTAATGTTTATGAATTCTAAAATATCATTTACTACGAATTCAATAAAGTGACTTTTATCTTGAAAGCTTTTACTATACAATGAAATTAAATTTTAAAAACTGTAGGTAATACTTCATACGCTCATAATGATACTTCATACGCTCATAATTTTTAAAATTTTGCAATTTGTGGGGACTTCCGGGGGGAGTCCTTTTCTGATGTATCTTAACATGTGTGCGATGAACTCGAAAAAGTGTTCCAAATCTGAATGCTACTGTACGTGACGTTACTTGCGAACAAGCCGTGAAAACAATAACCTAGTAAGTATAAGCTTAGGTATTATCTTCAACGTGTGTTCTTTATTCATGTGTATGACATTTATTAAGGATTGCATTTCTTATCACATGTTAATGATTTTGTAAGGTATGTGAACATGTTTTGCGACCATGTGCTAAAAATATGATATATGTATAGGAAGACATGCGAAACTTGTTCTATGATTCTTTGCATTTCTGAATATCAGGTTTTTGAATATAAAAATTATCTATTTTCCTCGTAGATGTTAATTAGGTCCGTTAATTAACTGTTTGTAAGTGGTAGATTACATTCTAAGACCTTAAAAAGCAAAAGCTGAAAAGGTTTCATCTTGTTATTTTTGTACCATCTTAATATATTCAAAAGGAATATTCCTATAAATGTTCATTTATATTATAATTATTTCAAAATTGGTTAAAAAGTCGCTTTAAAGGATTGTTTTACATGTCAAAAATGGAACGGTAATTCGTACTTTCACATGCAAACATGAAATAACAGTCTTAGCCTGTGAAAGAAAGACAAACATTTATTTGCTAAAACATGCCACCAAATACAACACGCTACCTAGTAAGTGGAAAACGTTTTTGATAATTCTTATAAGTAAATAGACCTTTTGATAGACGGTGGAGACAAAATTGTAATAAAACAAATTTCTACTTAGAGATAATTACATGTACATTGCAAAAGAAAGTACACACGGTTAGGAAGGCTTTATATGACGTTTAAAAGCAAAACTTATAAAATACGTTTCATTTGGAAATCAAAGTTATGAAATAGAATTACACGAGTTCAAAACAACTAAGTTGTCTGTCAGACTATATAGATCGATTTTCGTTTAAATATGACTGAGACCAAAAGTCTTAGGGCTTCAGTAATGATTTTTAGAATTCTTGTCGATACGAACGACCTAATTTCTTGCATGAAAAAATATATTGCCAGTAAAGGACGCTCTCTCTTCAGACCGGTGCCTGTTTTGGAATAAAAAGCATCGATTGATCTTTTTACCCGTTTAGATATCATAAGTGTTTCTTCCTACTATTTCTGTAAAATAGCTTGTGTTATTTGGTACTAGGTAATTTCAAAACTAATAGGTACATGAAAACAGACTGAATGTGTATACCAATGCACGTTCGATATTTCCAAATCTTTAACAGTTAAATGTTAAAGGCGAGGTTTCGTGTTAACATGGACAGTAACATACAATAAAAGTCAACGTTTCTAATTGGTCATATATAGATACCGACAACCAATCAATAATCGCCGCGAAAGTGACTAGCACATGCACACTGTACATACACACACAATGTGTAGCACGTACTTAATTAAAAGAATAACCGAATGTGACTTGAGAGATATGAATACGGAATTCTACCAATTTTTCTGAGATGAGATTCCCTTTTTAAAGAGTGACGTTAGTGATGCCAGTGACGTCACTTTCGAGGCGGTTTATTTATTTTTCAGAAATTCTGCAAATATTTTTACAAACCTTTGAAGTGTATATTCATCTCTACTTTCACACAATAAATAACATTGAATATATTGAAGGTCAATCGTAAGTATCTGCGATATACCCATTCTATTATATTACAAGATAAATATCCATTGCATATGTCGGAAACAGATTAGGATAACAGATGACCGTAATACCAAGAAAAGTTCCAGGAACATCTTCGTAAAAATTTTGTTTGTATTAAACACACGTAAAGCCTTCGGCTTGTTCCGGAGCTTATCTCATAAAATCTTATTAACAGCGTAGTTAAAAGGACCACAGAAGTTGGAATAACAATTAATCAATTGGAGGAATCGATCTTAAGAAATTAAATCTAAAAATGGAAATTTGTAGTTCCTCTTGCGAACAAACAATGACCGTAAATTTGCAGAGGAAATAAGTTTCATCTCTAACATCGATACAAATTGAATGAATTAACACAAGTATTTTTACTACTTCCACCGTTCCCTTCAGGGCTTGAATATGTCCCTTCTGTAAGTAAAGTAATTTAAATAAAAAATGAAAAAAATTTGCTTTTAAAAGCTGAGTTTGCTTTAAATTTGTAATGTGATTATTGTAATTTTATAAGCTTCAATATTTTATTCGTGTCATACAGACTGAATTGACTATTGATCAGTAACAAAGTAACAAAGAATACTATTATCATGCTAAAGGTATATCTAACGACAAAAAAGAGTGCCACGCGTGACACATTCTCATTTTACTGTAATGTAAATGACAACCTGTCGTGATCATTGAAGAGAATGAGCTATATACTGCAACTATCATATTTACTGCAACAAGCGATATGGTGAGGTTATTGCTTAGATCATTTGAGACGCTTTGTTTTCCTTATGTTTAATTTATCAAATTCCGTTCTATCTTCTAGTACTTTTATTTCTACCTCTTACTGTCATGTGTAATAAAAGGAGGATCGACCTTCCTTCTTCGATCCTTCGATATCAGTTATCAATACCCACCGTTTTTCCGTTCCTTCACCCGTCTCTGTTTACAACATATGAGTATAATATGCATGTTATATTCATTCCATCATACAACTTCGTTCTGCATGAATTAGGAGGCATCAGAGGCATTTGATGATTTGATCATTTGATGTACTTTGGCGATCAAATTTACTGTAGTAGGCGATATATACTGAGCCTGATTACCTCATATATCTTGATTCGTTTAGAAATCTACGAATGATCTATGCGTAGCTGCTTAGTTGCAATTCTGAAAATTTTAAACCCGATTTTCCAAATTTTCGTTATTTTGCCAATATGACTTTCATTTTTCATAAAACATATTTTCAAGTAGGACTGATCTATTACTTATTTTGTCAAGTACTTTTTTTTTACACTTTTTGAATATATTTCTTTAGATAATCATATATAAATTTCTTAATGTGTTAAAAAGATAAGAAAATACATTCTAACCAATTAGGGTTTCAAACCCTTAAATAATAAAATGAAATAATCTTTTCAAATAATATTGGTTAGAATCACTATTAAAATATCATTTTAAATGATCTTGTCCCCCATTAAATAACCCTATCACTTCCGCCGGGATAATTGATTGACATATCATTAATTATTTAAAGATTTCGACCAGTCAGAAACGTTAAAATGTATTTAATATTTTTCCCGTTAACACGACAACCGGCCTTGAATATACTTATTCTTACACCTTACCTTTAACCATCTTCCTAATTGGTCCTCCTATGAGAGGATACTTAGCCTGTTGCAGCAGGAAGCTTCCAGAAAAATCCTAATTTTGAAGTCTCGAATCTAATATCCACCCCCTCCTTTAACCCCCTCCCTCCTCCACGCAAAACCACTAGCCTGAATTGCCATATCCCTCTTTCATGTCGAATCTAAATTGAAACCAATTTGATTTAATTGCTTTTACACAGAAATTTCAAAACAAAAACACAACAAACAAATGAATATGAAATATAAGAAGAATGTCATCATCTATAAAAGTCAAATAAGACTACCAATCTATACTGCCAATGAAAAATCCCCCATAAAGGTTCAGATATCCAGTCGGACTTTTGTATTTTCTTTACGACTTTCAGTAAGTGATTTTGACATGTACGTAGTGCAAACCATTTGACCCTTCAACAAAACCTCGGAAAATAGGTAGAAACTAATAACTAAATAATAATTTTAATGATTATCATCTAATGATGAAGGACATTAAAACTAATCGAAGAAATGAAGAGGAGTCCTTTTGTTTTGAAAAGAGGCTACAAGTCTGTGTAGGTAATTGATCGTTTTAAGGTTTTTTTAGTAATATTTCATAAAGAAAACCTGCCCTCAACCAAACAAAAACCATCCTCTGATGCATAAATAGTTCACAGTTGGAAAGTACGTAGCGATTGATTTGAGTGGAGCTTAACGTTTGCATATAAATGTTATAAATCAGTTGTTTACTTGGTCTGCTTATTGATATAATTAATCATCTAACCATCTAACCATTTTGTTTCCTTCTCAAGATGTGTAATATTTACCAACTAACAATGTCAAAACTTGCAGGTACTTGAACAGTTGAATCACATGAACTTCGTCAGAAAAGAATTCATAAAATCGACAGGTTCATGAAAAATCTTTCATAGATTGTAGATTGCATTAACCTCTCTAAAGATTTAGAATACCATTCTAAATCTTCTAATACCATTCTAATACCATTCTAAATCACTGCACAGGTGTTTAGGTCTCTAGGCGAGTCCTTTTGACCAGAGGGTGCAATTGTAATCATGAACGCATTTAACAAAATATCAGACATCACCTGAATATGAATTCTACTGTGATTCAGATGTTCGCGTTGTTTTAGTATTCTTTGTGAAGGAAATTGTAACATGGAATTCAATTAATATGTTTATCAGGCCTCTGATTGTTGACGAAGAAAGAAGCAAGATTACTCTATTGTATATTGCAATGAAACGAGAAAAGAGATCTGATATACACTTCAGAAGAAAGATATCCATTACCTTTTTACGACACGATACACATCCTCAAGTAGTCCTTTCCTTCTGAAACTGTCTCGTGATTGATATTTAAATTGACAAGAATTACCTTTAAGTAAACAACCCGTCAGTTGTCAACGCTTGTCAGATGATGGTGTGAGACATCATGGTATGAATCTATGAGAAGGCTTCTGAATCCATTACCACTTGATTCGTTCTACTTTCAGTTTTTGTATTTGAATCCAGTTAATTCATATCCTCTTTGTTTTGTTGATACTTTTTAGCGCTAGGATACAAATAATCTGATACTGTAATATATGTGTTTCTTCATCAGTTATTAAAAATTGTATTCGTATATTTCCTTATATGCCTCGTATGTATGTTATGAGAATATACTTACTTATTCATTCGTGTAAAGAATATTGCGCAGTCTATATTAATATAAGAATCATCAAAACCATGGATTTGTTACTACTCCAACCAAGTAAGAATATATCCATGATATTTGCTTCTTATTGATGTTCGAACAACACATCGGGTTATAATAGGGTGGTTTGTGGTGATATACACACCAAACGAAAGATACGTATTGCCTTTTATCGTAACGGTACACATCATTGCGTAGTTCTTTCCATGTTACAATTTCTTGAGATTGATCTTTAAATTGACATGATTTATCCTTCAAATAGAAAATCTGACAGTTGTCATCGCTTTACAAAAAGGTTCGAAGCATTATATAGAAATCTATGACAAGAAATCTGAATTCCTCGCTACTTGCCTCAGTTTTTGAATTGCATCCAGATAAAACTGTTTTTTGATTGGTATATATATTAAAGCAAACTTAACATTGTATTATGTCAACCAACCAAGGACATTGCATTTGTTTGTTAGTTACCAAACTATTTCCAGTGCCGTCCATGTCTGAATCGTATATAATTTATATTATCATACGAATATACTTCCCCATTTATGATATTTCTTATGAGCAGCCTGTGTTAGTACAAGGGGCACCAACCTAGTGTGAATCATACTACGATTTCTGCCTGTAATTAGAAGTACACATCGGAATAGAAAAATGGTTTTGCGGTTACTTACACTAAAAGAGAAATATATCTGTTTTTTACCAATGAAGTATAAAAGTAATCTGAGACTATACATTTTGTATAAGTCTGTTGCTATGAAAATAATTTCATGTCCGTATCTTCTCTAATTTACAATTTCTTCAGATTATACTTCCCCATTGCAATCATTCAAAAGTGCTTTGTAGGTAGCACGGAACTAATCGAGGTATCAAAATTGAGAAATCTTAGTAAAAAGAATCGATAAAAGCTATTTTAAGGGATGACATTTTAGGTTGGATAACCTTAAAGTATGATAATTTTGGTAGGGAATATGAATATAATATGTCTCGACATACAATATAAACTATGGTTTAAATACAATTCAGAATTTACTTTTGAAATTACTTTAATCTGATGTGGATATGTATTACCTGCTGACATCGGCTCCGAGAAAGTATCAACCCATAGGTTAACGTCCAGTAGAATGATCCTCATAAGAAAGGTATTGGATAGAACTTTACAAAAAACTAACCCAACACGTCCACTTTCTAGTGTAAAATTTGACCCTGGATTTGACGTCATAGATTTCAAGGTGGAGGATAGGAGGTTATAAACTGTTAAGTTCCACGCTATATCTACCCACATCTACCTCCTGCTTCAAATACACATTGTTCTATTCTTTTACTCCGATCAAGGCCAAAGTCAGAACTCTTTGCATCATAATCTCATGAATTTCTCTAATATTCCCTGTCTACTTATTAAAAGTGTTGTTTTGGTTTTATATAACTACCCGATGTAAAGTCTTTAAACACTCATACAACAACTGTCCAATTAGTGTGCCTTCATCAAGACTGTAAAAGGTAATTCGTAAATTTGTAAGAAAAATTGCTTCCTTGACCTCAATGGATCGTTAATTAAGATAAGGTCTTGATATAATAAAAGTTTAATTTCAACTTCCGATGCACTTTTCGACAATTGTGATATTAAAATCCAATAAACATGCAAACGCGTTGTATATTTGAAGGTATTAGTGAAAGGTTTTAAATTTCACGGTACCAAGAAACGGAATTATCAGCAGGTGTGGTGTTAAATTTGACTTTGATAGTATAAATATCTAAGTTAATGTGTTTTTAGACAAGAATAATGTCAGACGGATCTAAAAAAACAGGGCTGTGAGATACAGTAAGAACGCTTAGTAGTTAGGTTTGTCTAACAAATATGAAAGAAGCCAAACTAAGAAAGAAAAAAGAAGAGGACGTAGATGGGTGTACATGTATATCTAAGTCTAGTCCCATTAAGGAGAAATTGGATTTGTACTTGTCAGGTCATTAGTACTGAGAATCCATTTCAAATGGAGTGAACCTGACTCACAACCTGTAACAGTCTTTTTGCTTGTACCTATCAATATTTCACAAATTGTGCGGTTACATACAGGTGGTGCTGGTGCTCATTGGTTAGGTAGTCTTGGTCGTATGCGAGAGGTACCGGGTTCGATTCCCGCCGCGAGCCCTGCTTTTTTTCCTTGAACAAGACACTTCACTCTGCTTGCTCCAGCTCGCTCAGCTGTAAAATGAGTACCGGCACAGGTGAGAAGTTGATCTGCGATGGACTGGCGTGCTGTCCAGGGAGGCATGTGCTCTCATTCGCTCATACCAAGAAAACTGGAGATAAGCACCTTCGTGGGTCTAGTATGGATGTATTTTCTTTTTAAATTTACAAGTAAAGCAATATTTCTGACAAGGTATACTGAATAAAGGAATTGATAAACCTGGACATAAGGCCGATGCTTATTGCCGATTTCCCTCCCCGCATGTAACACCAGTCCATTAAATGGAAGAGCTTAAGTCTACAACCACACTACTTGTAAGCAGCTGATTAGATTGAAGCAAGTGGAATTAAATACCTTGCTCAATTAAGGCAAGTATGGAACTTAACTCTCTAACCGCTCTTCAAAACAATACTAAAACAATAATATTTAAGTTAATTACTTAAGAAAATACATTATTCCTTTACGCAAAATAATTTTTCTCTGCAGTAACCGTGATTATTTTTTTGTATCACAAGATGCATAAATAATTATAAATGGATTAGTCCTCAGTGACTCTTACTGCCGATTTCCTTTGAAAATACCGTCTATTCAGAAATTATTCTTGAACGATTTGATATTCATTATTATCAATAACTTATCAATATAAAATCATATAAGGTATGGACCGGAAAGTCTATCATTCATCTCACACATATTATCTGCAACCCTATCAGTTTTGATTAAATCTTTAGGTCGGGAAATTCAAACATCTTTATGCCTTATGTTATAAGATAAAGAAAATGTGAGTACCCTTTAACGATCTAGAACTTGACATAGCTGGTGACGAATACAGCGAAAGCTTCAACAGCAAAACAAAAACATACCCTGAGGTTGATACTAGTAAACGAACCAAGCACTTAACAATATTTGTGCACAAGATAAAATAACATGTTAAACTTCGCACGCTACGAAATCGATATAAACTGACAATTGAGTTGCAAAAATGTAAATTTGACTGCAAGGTAACAAATCAGATAAAACAGAAGTTATTTCTCGAAACACTGTGTTTGGAAAGATTAGTAAACGTATGACATTTTTAAACGGAAAGGTTTCAGCGCCCACAACTTCATTACCATTGATTTTGCCTCCTGAACCAAAATCAATTAAGATAGCTTCATAATGTCAACAACTTCATTTAACTATTTTCGCCTTCAAGCCTAACTGAACTACGTGAACTATGTGAGATCGAGACAATTTTGACGTGTTGCGCAATCTTGCTGTTTGATTCAACGACTCGTCATGGATTATGCATGTTGCACACCTAACGCGAAATGAAAGAGAAAGCAGTATTTGACCTCTTACTTTTGCAAGTGCATGCATGAAGCGTCACCGTGTAGTCTTTCAGATGATTAATGCAAGTCGATTCGAACCACTCAAGAAACGCAAACCTTACTAAAGCGAATGTTTTCAGAACTTGCAAAAATGAAAAACCAAATTGCATATTAATCAACTTTTCCGTTACTATTCGAAATATTCAGTTTTAAATTATACTACTTGCCGCGCTGTTGTCCGGGTGCACCAGCCATACTACTCGTGGTATCACCTGCTCTAAATATGTGTTTTAAAAATCAGTATTCTCAAAATTAGGGATACGAAACATTTTGCCTCTTGCCAATAAGAAGTTTCAAGTTGACTTGGCTTATTTGTAAATT
Source organism: Chiridota heheva (assembly GCA_020152595.1). Taxonomy (NCBI): domain Eukaryota; kingdom Metazoa; phylum Echinodermata; class Holothuroidea; order Apodida; family Chiridotidae; genus Chiridota; species Chiridota heheva. The sequence continues at coordinate 477,568 of JAIGNY010001348.1, read as the reverse complement.
CATCCCCTGAACGGTCAATTCAATTATAAGTCAGAAAATCAACTTTGTATACTCTATTTCTCCAAGCAGGAGCACAAAATCCAGTTCGATATTTCATTTAGAATTGATAATGGTTTCCTATCATTTACCGATTCTTCAAGCTGTTTCTTGTACTTTTTTAAACATACCATGCTTCCTCCACAGCGATAGGAAAATGCTTTGTTTTTAGTATGCAAAGATATCACATTATCTAGTGTTCCTTAGATATAAATATGATAAATTATTTGGTCGCTATATTTAAAGCAAAATTTTGCAGAAGTATTGTATGAAAATTAGGTAAACGCCCATGAACGTGTGAAATATACTATAGCCTTATCAAGCTTCTTTACCCAGAGTCTCATATCAAAAACCGCTAATTAAATGGCAATCAGTTACCTCAACTCAGATATAGTACAGCGTTCAAACGTTAAACAAAAGCATGACAATGTAACCTCTAATGTAGGGAAATCCTCAGTCTAAATGTCACAATGTACCAGGTTTGAGATATAATTTTGTAACGAATTGGGAAGCTAGATTTATTAGTCGTTTTAATTGGATACATTGCTACCTATTAATTATCAAAAATACAAATACCCTCGAAAAGTGTGAAAAATATCATAGCTTTACAAAATTTAATATAAAATTGACCCGATATTTGCACATAGTAAAATAAAGACTGGGGAAATGTTGCAAAATTAAAAACAACATGTGTGTGTGTGTTTGTTTACCCGGTAATTAAATCCAATATTTGAGATGAGTAAATTTCTGATACAAACGAGGTTAATTCTATTATAGGTACGTTTTCTGTCAATAAGAAACTTTGATAATAGAGCACTACGTTGGAGAGAATATACGACAATTTAATGATGCTTATTACAATAAAACACAGACAATAAGCTATTTGAACAATTTTAACGTACTATCATATTTGTGCAAATACCCTAATATGAAAAAAGAGTTGTGCGCATATTTGCTGTTCATATTTTCTCACAAGAGTACATCAGATATAAAAAAAGAAAATATTAATCATGATGACGAAAGGAACATTTATAAATCCAGAGTGTAAAAATATTACTGAATAAATAAACATATAGATAATTTAAATCATATAGATATTAGATAGATTAGATACATATAGATAATTTAAATCAATGGAAATGTGGTAAAAATTATGATCAATATACGCGAAATCGTATACATGTACATCAATTTACTTTAAAACTCTAGAGGCCTCCACAATCATGCTCTTTAGTTACAGTAGCATTAAGTCATACATTTTGCAATACATCGCAGCAAACAATTTAAGATGCAATCTCTCTCGAAATTGTTTATAAATTTCTTGTAGCTCTAAAACATTTTTTTTTCCCAAAAAGTTCATGCAGGGATTCTATTACAAATTCGCTTCAACCTAGTTTTTAATGACTTCAACACCTATGTTTTGAAGAACGTTGAAGATCGAAACCTTATCTAAAGTGTAATATGTATTCTTTCAAGTTAATTGGAACCGTCGGAAAATGCGAAAATTACTTGCAAAATGCCGAAATAGACAAATATACTTGTTTCTGATAAGCAATGATATGGCGCTTCTTCAGTTACACGAGCATGTATGGTGATAGTAATTTATATATGATCATTTCTCAATTGAGAAAGCAATTATCGGCATTCTACAAAAGGAAGTTGATTTTGGTGTAGCCTAGACATGGGGCCTTGTCATTAGCTACGAAGACTGTTCTATATGTATAATCTTAAAACTGATAGAAGTGATGATGAAACTTTAGTGAGATCAAGCATGGAGGGTCTCAAGTACTCATCTTAGAGAATAATTTCCCGTGAAAGGTAGATTCCTTACCTAGTGCTGAGGAGTGATATACGTGTTTGATTGGAACATGATTGCGCGGCACCAGGCATAGTTAGTTACAGACTTCACACTAAGCACAAGACTCATTTAATGTTTCTGAACACTCACAGGAGACAGTTTTTCAATTTAATTGAACCATCGAAAGCCATTCTAATTTAAGCATAATAAAAATCATCGCAAAAGTGAACTCTAAAATTTCAAGGAGTAGTTATTCAAGAATATATATATATATATATATATATATATATATATATTTATATATATATATATATATATATATATATATATATATATATATATATATATATATATATATATATATATATATATATATATATATATATATCTTATTATTTAGATTTTTGCAATTTGTAAAGACACTTCCAATACAGATTTACAGCACGATCAAACTGAGGTTAGATTTAAATGACAGTTTTCTTCTGCTCCCAAATGCAATTAGAATATTTGTTCCTGTGAAGCTGAACCATAAGCAGATATGTATTGCAACTTAGCTCTGTTAATCATGGCTAATCTTAGTGTTCGTGACATTTGAGCTTAATAATTATTTATCCAAAGAAGATACATGAGATATTATGTAGTCCTTGTTCATAAAATATCCTAAACGAAAAGGTAACATGTGCAGCTTCGTAGCACTCTAGTTGTTTGATATTAAACTTAATGATATGATTGTTTGTTTGTTGTTCTTAAGAAAACAAAGCACAAAACATGCAAAGCTTGATTATAAATGATATATGTGGTTGCGAAACAATTACTTCAGGTCACATACGTCACACAGTAACAACAGTGTGACGTTGAAGGTTTCTCTGATTTTATTTCTACAGTACAATTGGTCTTATTGTAATCGAAGGAAAACCTCTAATAGCTTCACTCTTGGTGTTGGTGCCCGTCTAATCATTATTGTACAATCATGTTATGTATGTAAATTGATCCAAATTAACTCATTTCTTTTTCTCTTATATTATAGATATTATAGATCCACTGACGTTTTATGAAAGTTAAGAAAGAGCTTCAGAATCGTTGGTAAGTTTTATAGCATTTTTTTAACTTAAAATATTATTAAAAAATGCTGTTTCTTCATGAATCATTACCTTATGCTAGAATGTTTATAGGCAACTTTCTCACAGCTCAGATATGTCATATTGTGTATTATATGTTCAAACCTATGTTTATGTTTCAATATGTTCGTGATTCGTTACATCTTGTCAACAAAGATATAATCTAGAGCAATTCAAATAGCATACATTGAAATGCAGTGACAATGTACCAGCAGTACTCTACAGTTGTACTGTATTTTTCTACATAACATTTTGAGAAGCAAAATGTTATAAAATCATTTTTCTTGTCAATGTAAACTGGTAAAATGGTGATTGGCGTTCATTACTAGACAAATATGCAACTTGGGGTTCATATTCTTCATGTGTGAATATCAACATATTATGATGCAGAATGGGCAATGAACCGACCCGTGGTTGTTCTGTGTTAATATGGCTTTTGACACAAAATGCAAAGAGCAAAAGTGGGGAGATACAACAAAGCATACACGATACTAATCGTACCAAATTAATCATATTTGTCATACAAAAATGCTTTAAATTTTCATTTTTCAGCAAATTGGGACTCAAAGCAAAATTGTTGTTTTCTGACTTTTCAAACATCGTTTGATCCTTAGTTTGTGTATAAAGCAAATCCTAAAGATACAGGTCTTATGATGGCAAGTAGTATTGATATACTGTTAAGTTACATAATCGGATTTGTAAAACAATCGTATATACAATAAAAATAAGTCGTTAGTGTCAACGTCTATCAAATCCAATTTTCTATGTAGTGCAAAGTGAAATGGAAAACTGGTGGATCATTTTTCGAAAACCGATTAAAATGACATACTAATGCTCCCATGATACCAAATAATTAATGAATTGATATATTTCATTCTCAAATTAAAACCTAATCTAATCAATAGTTAAAATGTTGGAAACAGATTCTACACTTGCATGGCATACACATAGGTGCATCATAAATATCAACAATTTTAGATTAGCATACTAAAAACATTCAGACGTAATACATCAGGTTTCTTGAATTATTCTTGGATTTTCGGAAAGGTGGTGCATTATGGAATCGAAGGTTTCATTCAGTTAGGCGCAACAATATAGTTTTTTATGTCTGAGTGTTATTGCAAAGATGTTATTAGATTTAAAGGAAATCAGACAAATCACATTTAGGTTTTCGGTAAAAGTACTTGTGATAAATGTTTAATGGAATCATTATCTTCTAGAGTTCTACTTCTAAAATGTTGGATAATCAAACATCTGCTTATGTTTAGTTTTGATGAGATGCAGTGGCTAAGGAGTCATGCCCGGTTCGAAAAGTACCGGATTCGACCTCCGTCTCAGGCATTACATTCTGTCTTTGAACATGATACTTTGCTATATTTAATCCATACCACTCAGCTGTGACAAGTACCAGCACTGCTTTGAGTTAACATGCGATGGACTATATATGGTGCTATAAGCTCTCAACCGCTTGTGACATGGACACCGGGGACTAGTCCATAGGGCCTGATGGCTTAATCGATTTGCTTCTTTTTTTGTATTATTAAAAGAAAATATGCAAAGATAACATGGATGGTCCGTAATGCTGGCAAAATGCTGGACTTTACTTTGGACCACCGTTGCCACGATGGCTTCAAGTAAATGCGCTTTATAACCAACGTAGATTCCAAAATATCAAACCTTGACATTTGATCCAACGTTGATTCAACGTTACAATGATACACCGACATTTTGTCAAGGTTTGTTCATATTGACTAAGCGTAGTTGACGTCGACTGCTGCTATAGGAAACATTGGAAGAAATAAATAAGGGGCATTATTACCTCAACACTCCAACATTTCAAATCCCACAGTAATCATGTAATTTGTTTAACGTTTAACGTTTAGCCCTGCATTTCTTTAACCTGAGCATGGTAACTCAACATTTTGTCAACGTTTGCCAATAACGACCGAGCGTAGTGTGTATACTCTCTCTCTCTCTCTCTCTCTCTCTCTCTCTCTCTCTCTCTCTCTCTCTCTCTCTCTCTCTCTCTCTCTCTCTCTCTCTCTCTCTCTCTTTCTGTCTGCACTATTAAACATTCAAAGGAATAGTTTGTGTGTAAATTTAAGGAAAATAACTGCTTCACTTAATAGAGATTACAAATATTTCAAAAGTTAGGAAAGATTCTAGAACTATTTGATACAACCATCGGAATAAATGTTAACTCTACTGCAATCCAAAATATCTGATTGATCTTGTTTACACTTTAATTTTTATCTGAAAATGTTGAAAAGAAGTTGACTAAATATTTTTTGCTTAGATATGTTCTTGATTTCTTTATATCCCTAGTTTCCGAATCCTAAGAATCTGTTACCACAATTTCAGAGAATTATTTGATTAAAGGCATTAAATCAATGCTGTTTCTTGTCTACAATTGTCAAGATAGCATCTTATTACGTTCATTTTATTTTTCTCGTGTGAAAATTGCATATATCATACATTATTATATTTCTCATATAATACAGCACTAAATAGAAATTTAAAAAGTTACGAAACTTGCGCGTGGAACAATTAGGTAACAATTCCCCCAGTTGAAATATTTCTGATACATGAAGGCTCGTTTATGCAAAAATAAATATATGATGGACTTAAAACAGTCGTTAACAAGGTTAGATTAGAATTGACGTGTCAAGGCCATTACACACTGAACGCGACGCGGAAAGCAATTTTTTGGATAATCATACAAGAAACAAATATTATAAGATGCTTTGACTTTTTGCTTACACACGATAAAGTTTACAATTAAGGCTTTTCGATCATACTGGAAAATTTGTTAGAAATGCTTTTTGTTTAAACTTTGGAGAAAATCGCTTCAGTGGGGCGCAATTTTCTGTTGCGACGCGAATTATGCTTTAATGGGCGTAGAAAGGACCTTTTAATCAATTTGACAAAATGACGTCGATTTTCGACGTTTAACCGACGTCGAACCAACGTCAATGGGACGCCCAATTTCGACGTTTAACCGATGTTGAACCGACGTTTATGTGACGTCGCAGCCAACGTCGAACCGATTTGCAAAGATTTCACTGACGTATCGGCCGACTCAAAACCGACGTCGGATGCTAAAATCATGGTTTGTGATATCAAACCAGCACGGTAGGGTCAGAGTACATGTGGTTTAAACCTGATTAAAATAGTTTCACAACTTGTTTCAAAATTGACACAAAATTGACATGGCCTGTACAAAAAAAACATGGTCACATTTACACAACTTGTGTTAATAGTTGTGCAAAATGGCACAACAAACCTGATTTTGTACTTCTAGTATCAGTGATGATATGAAGTTTCCCTTAAAGTGTGTTGGAGTGGAGTGACCCTCGGAGGTTCAGAGCACGGGGCCCTTGTGCCATTAAAACACTGACATAGAGGCCAGTCCTACCCATGTTCGGGGCCAGCTTAATGTCCCCATCCTTTTCGATGCATTTGTTGCGATATGAAATGGAGCTTCAAAGATCTTCGAGAAAGAGATAAAAAAAGGGCAGTAGGAGAAAAAGAGACAGAACACAGGTAAATATAGACATAGGTCTATGAAGATTTATTCATTATTATAACTTGGAGCCTGGACGCATCCCATTGTTGGCCACCCTGCTGTTTGAGTCACATGTTCTCGATGACGTAGCCATACATATCCCAAAAAGCACAACTCGTTGAAATACTCTATAGACTTGGTGGCATATTGCAGTATTAGCTAACTTGCTTTAACGACTTTTAAAACCTTCGGCAATGAAAGTAGAAAAAATCACGAAAATTGTTTAAATGACTATTTTCCAGCTTGTAAATTGTGAGCTATCAATATGAAAACTTTCACAAATTTGTGATGCATTATTGTTCAAATTTACTGCCTTGTAACTTAACAGTTATCAACAATCCTCAAACTTTGATCAGTCATAACTTGAACCCACCGGGATTTTTCTGAAATCAAATCACTATTCCACCCAATATTGATAGCTCTTTGTAATAAGCTACTCAAATAAGCCACTCAGATAAGCTACTCAACGTTTGTCAAGACGTTTAACGACTTTTACCAATACATATTTCATATGAGGCATACGGCACTTTTCGACAATCATGCCTTCACTTTGCCTCAGGAAGATCGTCAATTGAGAATAATTCAGACTTTATTTTACTCCTGTGATGCTGTCACAAATGACATAAAATAGCTCAATCAATATCTGTCACTCATGTCAATTGCCAGCAAATACGAATGACATGTCTGGTCTGAATTAGCAGGGACAAGTCAGTATAGGTGAGAAACCAAAAGTTACACAATGATATTTTTGAATAATATCTTCCATAAATATACATTTTATGTCCTTTATAAAAGTATGGAGTTAAGAAAAAAAACCAGGTAAGACTCTTTATTATTTAAAGGATTAGTTTAGGAGTGAAGCAAATTTTCAAAAGAAACAAAGAAAGCATTCAAAACTAGTTGTGATGTCATAGCCTCAGATTGCTCAAAATATTTATGTTTTCCATCATATTGTTTCCTGCAATTTTGTGGCGTAAAACCATTGGATATGTCAAAAAAGTTGTAAAACTGAATCTAGGAAGGGTATTTGTTATATACCGCCTGAAGAAAGTTAAGAACAAATAAATCTAAATAGTGAGAAAATTAGATAAACTTTCTTTCAAATTATTAAGAATGTGAGGATGAAGACGCCAACTTTCCATTGTAGACTTACTACACCAGCCATTTCTACACAGATAATACAGAGCTTTAAACTTGAATACCTCCTTAACGGAATAAGATTTTTGAACGTTTTTTTCACCAATTTGTTTCCTTTGAAGTCATCTTTCAAATAAGATAGACATGCTTGAGCACTTAATTAATTCATTTAATGAATCACAAAAATGTGCAAGTAACGCTGTAATCGTATCGGTGTATATAGGGCCGATGTCCTGTACTTCAGGAATGCAAGAAGGGTTTGCCTATGTATAATGCATGACGTTGCCGATTCGAATACTCTTATAATTAAAGTATAAATATATCAAGTTGAAACACTATAATACAGGTGTAAGTGACGTCAGCAGTAGCGGTGGAAATTTGCATCTTTGATAAAATATCTATGAATATTTACTAGCTAGTAACACCATAAAAATTAATAATCAAAGAAATTGGTAACACCAACTAGAGTGTACATACCTAAATTAATGGCATTAGAAAAAATTCGGCTGTAAAGCTTTTCCCCACTTATTCATGAAAAATGTAACTTTTGTTGACTTTATTGAAAAAGCTTTGAAATCGGATTGCAGCCAGGTTTGTTTGGGATTACTGCCCCAATTAAGCAATTTTCAATTGAAAAACTTATCTGCTAGGTTTCTAACTTCATTTGGTAGGTGATTCGATTATCTCCACCGATCAACAGCGCTCAGTTCAGCTACATTTGCATTTTGCACTAGGAGTCTTTGGACCATTTGGTGTCATACAAGTATTTACATTTAAATAAGAGATCCATATTTTAGTAAAAGTACAGCTTGATAATTCTGACTTTTAATTAACCCATTCCTACTATACGTTAATTGACATGGTTACTTTCTCGTTCAAAATCACGAAATTGAAATTTTACAATATCTGCCTTCGCTCTAAAAACGTTCACCAACCGCAAATGTTCAATGATTTATAAAAGTAATCACGTCAATGGTTTTGACGAAAAAGTCTATAAAGCTAGTCAGGTGTACATATGCGGTTCCAATATTAAATTACATATCATGCTCATACTTTAGATTTATTGTATCAATTGTATTTTCCAACAGCTACATGAATGCACTTTAGTGTATCATTAGATGCTCAACATTGATAATGTGGCACGTTGTTCTTATCCTAATTATAGTGATGTTACGCTTGCGTTTTAATGGCAATCTAAGCATAATTAACAAATTTGCTAGGAATTATTGGCAATAGCTTTATATATGATTTGCAGGAATAAAGTTTGTTTAGATTACCTTAAATTCTTAAGAAGAATGGGATGGTGGAGTATTTTTTACGCTGACATATTGTGTATATACTTTCTCTGATAAAATGGTTGGGACAGGTCTCGTAACCACATACTTCTTGTGAATGTTTGTTTTTACATAAATGAAAAAACCATCTCAAATGCAATTTTTTATGGTTTCTAAACGAGAAGCAAATATCTGATTTGCCATGCAAATTTCCTGCGGTATGCAAGCAACAAAACGTTGTATAATTAAAATGATTGTAATAAGCTTCATACAAACAATTTCATCCCTTCTTTTCGATGCTTGATTAATTCTTACAGATTAATTCATTCAAAACATGGTTTAGATTCTGCCTAGTAAGATCTGCAAGGATGAAATATATATATATATACATATATATATATATATAAATATATATATATATATATATATATATATATATATATATATATATACATATATATATATATATATATATATATATATATATATATATATATATATATATATATATATATATAGAGAGAGAGAGAGAGAGAGAGAGAGATTTTATCAGAACAAAGAGGACAAATGAGAACAAATATATATATATATATAAACATAAATATGTACACATATATATACATGCATATATATATACATATATATTCACACACATATACATATATATATACACATATATACATATATACATATATATATATATATATATATATATATATATATACAAACACATATATATATATATACACAAACACACATATATATATATATATATATATATATATATATATACAAACATATGTATATATATATATAAATATATATTAATATATATATATACATATATATATATATATATATATATATATATATATATATATATATATATATATATACATATATATATATATATATATATATATATATATATATATGTATATATATACATATATATATATATATATGTATATAAAAATATATAATATGTATATATATATATATATATATATATATATATATATATATATATATATATATATATATATATATATATATATATATATATATATACATATATATATATATATATATATATATATATATATATATATATATATATATATATATATATATCTAGAGAGAGAGAGAGAGAGAGAGAACAAATATATATATATATATAAACATAAATATGTACACATATATATACATGCATATATATATATACATATATATACACAAACACATATATATATATATACACAAACACACATATATATATATATATATATATATATATATATATATATATATATATATATATATGTATATATATATATATAATATATATTATATACAAACATATATATATATATATATAAATATATATTAATATATATATATATATATATATATATATATATATATATATATATATATATATATATATATATATATATATATATATAAAATATATATATGTATATATATATATATATATATATATATATATATATATATATATATGTATATAAAAATATATAATATATATATATATATATATATATATATATATATATATATATATATATATATATATATATATATATATATATATATATATATATATATATATATATATATATATATATATATATATATATATATATATATATATATATATATATATATATATCTAGAGAGAGAGAGAGAGAGAGAGAGATTGTATAAGAACAAAGAGGAGTAAACAGAAAAGAGAGTTATCTATGTCATGTGTTCTGAGGCAACTAATTTATTTAAGTACTTCGAATCACGAAATAAATTTCCGATGCTATACACACGTTTGAGAGTTCAATTCACAGTAAAAGCGACGGGTACATTAGCTGACATGGACAATAATGCTACACAGACGACGATGACACAACGACGGTGATAATGATGGTGATAATAATAATGATGAGCAGAAATTATGGCTTAAACTATGAAAACTAGCATGTTAAGTTTACAATTAAGTGCCAACATTTTGTAAATTCCCAAATATACACTCCACTGATCTTTTTAATTACAGTGTAATGTTGATTATTCTTGGCAATATCATATATTGTTAAAACAGTGCATATTAAATACTAAAAGTACATGTATTCTCGATAAATGGGCAAAAAAAAATATTGTAGTTTTGCAAATTATTCTTAGTTTATCGTAGCTGCAAATTTTAACATGTTATTAAAGCTTTTCTATCGAAATGCGAAACCGCTATGTATTTTGCCGTTCTAATGTATTGTTTACGTTATCTGCAATAACAGTTAACGTTTCTTATAAATGTTTTAAAAATTAGAATTGTGGATATGGATAATTGCTTGATATTCTGCTTAAAGTTCTTTGTAACGTGTCGAAGTGGAATTTTGTTGACTGCATTTTACATAGATTTTCAATTTCTCTCTTCCTGTCATTAATTATAACATTTATCATAAAATCGTTCCAAGTGTGAAGTTCTAAAGAGTTTGTTTTATAAAGATTGAGATTAAAAACTAAGAGATTAACCAATCTAATCTTCAGGCTTTTCTGTTTTTATTTGTTCACTAATCAGATGCATCTTGTTTTACGCAGAATACAAGTTCTATGACTAATTATAACTTTATAATTAAGTTTATACTATAATACAACTCACAAATATAGTTTCGTCTGCATTCTTGTCTACAAATACGAAACTTTCTTCCATTCAACACTTCACTAATAGTATAATTACGTTGGGGCAATAGTAGCAAATGGTTGCAATTCACGCTGGTCCTACATTGGAATAAGGTGGTTGTAAGGCTGGGAGCTCGTATGAGCGCCATAGGCCCAACGTTTGGGCCAACAACCATAGCCAACTGTTGGTTACAGTACTTACTTTGGACCAACATTGGCTAGACTTTGCGGAACAAGTATGCAACATCGGTTACTGTCCTATAATCTATTTAATTTTTACACAATCTATTGACAAAGGGGAGGTGCAGTGGCTTAGTGGTTAAGGAGTCGTGATCGTGTGCGAGGGGTGAGGGTTCGATTCCTACCGCGAGCGCTGTATTATGTTCTTCAGCAAGGAACTTTACTCTACTTGCTTTAGTCCACTCAGCTGTGGAATGAGTACCAGCACTGCTGGGAGTTAACCTTGCGATAAACTGGCGTCCCGTCTAAGGGTAGTTATGTACTCTCTTCCGCTTGCGCCATGAAAACTGGGAATAAGCACCAGCCCTAAGAGCCTAATGTTTGGATGGATTAGCTTAGTTATCGACACAATTCTGAACAAAGAACATGTATGGTTTGCATCACACTTTTATTGCGATGTGCAAAAAAGTGAAGAAACAAATATGTAAAGGCAACAGAATAATAACAGGGTTGATAAACTTGTCCTTAGACCCTTGGAACTTTGCAAATAAATTAAAATGAATCGTTAGAAATACGTAATACGTGCCATCTGATTGGTGAATGCTATTCCAACAAAGATCAAGAGTATTGACAGTCCGACCCTTCATCCCCCCTTTGAAAGAAGAGAGAGAGACAGAGACGGAAAACACACTGCATGTAGATTGAAAAAGGGATCTGTAAACACAAGTCGTAATTGGATAAACGCAACAAATAATGTTGAAAAGGTCAAATAATGTGTCCAACTTTATTTGCATTTACATGAAATAGAGCTAATTAAATATTCTCTTTGTTTGATTCCACAGGTACATATATTGAAAAACTAGCAGAGGTGAAAAAGGACATCCCATCATGAATACACGAACAGTTTTCTTGCCAGTGAGCATGTGCCTCTTATACACTGCATCAATAGCCGGATTTCCGCCTTACACGTTCCTAGTAGATAATGCCCTTCTTTATGATATTCAATCGCAAGAGAATCAAATTTCAAATTTCGTCAATTCCCCGAAGGCAAGATACACAAAACGAAGTGGAACATTGCATGATTTAGATGAAGAAAGATCGTATTTTCTTCAACCATTAACACGGGACTCAAGGCTTGAGCACCTGGATAACTTACACCACCGGTGTAATCCATTGAATGGCAAATGTTCTGCAGGTTGGAAGCGGTCAGGAAATTCTTTAATCGATGTGGATTTAAATTCTTTTAATCAATTCAAACGAGCATCTGATTTCCTAGTTCGGAAAACTCCACATGTCCCACGTAAACATGAGAATCATTTCAGAGCCGCCGGTTGTAACAAGCTAACTGGGCGGTGCTCAGCAGGATGGAAAAGGTCTTCTAATACGATTGTACCCCCTCGGAAATCTGAAAGCGTGTTTGAAATTATTCGAAGACTTCAAGGTTACTATGCTTTGTAGGACGCGCCAAGTGAACTGTTGTTCAGCTGAAGACCCGACGATAGCCTACCCTACAAAGAATGAATGCGAATGAATATCGTGTAAAACACATCAATCAAATCCTTAGGTATTTTCAACAGAGCATAATTGCAACAATCTTCCTTGTAGATGTATGTTTATCAAACTTGGACACACAATTAGAAAACCTTTCCAAGTTTCTTTGGTTCTTTTCCATGCAAAATCCTGAAATATGAGTACATCAGATATGACATGATAGGGAGACGAAGCTCATATACAGGTAAATAATATCCAAGGGATGTATGATCTGTATTGGTCTATCAATGATCCTAGGGTTGTTATCTTTTTTCGGAAAGTGCATAACAAAAGTCATCTAACTGGGATATTTTAGATTAAGATCCAGGTAAGATCCACAAGACCCCTTGTCACCCATGGCTATCAATGGTTTAATTTAAAGAACAGGATTACATATTGAGAAACAATATTTCAAGCTAATTATAGATTTTGCTACTGTTATAATCATAACATAAACCTTTTTTTACTCTGCGATGAAATGTTTGAGATACAATCATCACTACTGGTTAAACACACTCATAAAGCCCTTATCTTCACTGCCAGGCTTCATTACTCCTACCTGTAGTAAGTTGCATAATTATTCTGGCCTAAATTTTGATAGATATTCAAAACTGGAAAATGGTGGGTCCAGCAAGATGGGGGAAAACGGATATCTTTCGCTGCACAGAATGTCTCGAAATGATTTCCAGTAAGTTTATGCACATCCACTAGCTTAAGTTAAACTACATGTTGGCTGTATCACCAACTACAATTAGCCAGTTCGATCCACGCCCCACGCCCCCTCCCTCCCTTCCTTTTTTCGAACGGGAGATCTTCCAATCATTGTTTTCTTCATTATTACTCAAAATGCATCTTCCCAAATTGAAATTTCTCTGAAGAAATACATTAACGGTAAAATAGATTTAAACCAAACGTAGTAAAAACGCACGCGAAATATTCTAATTTTCTCGGTGCAACAGAACGATGAAATTATTTGTTCCATTTTCAATAGTGCAAATTTGACTTTCACCAGGAATTTTACAATTCTTATTCCTTTAATAATTCATTTGAATGGTTTCTGAAGAACAGATTTTAACATATCAGTCCCCAGCAAAAGTTCAAATTATACAGAAAAATTCATTTCAATATCTTTAGCAAAGTATACAAATAACAGAATTCGAAGAAAGCAACACAATTTTAACGGCTAAACTTATTAGCAGCAGTTTGAATTATGGTAACTGCGCATGTCTTGATCTCCCAATTAGGAGATCTCTCAATCAGGAGCGTGGACTAGACTGTTAGTAGGCTAATTCGTTTTGGTTCTTTATGGTAATACGATGTTTTGATCTTATTATCTTACTCAGTTTAATTATATTTTCAAATTCGTCAAGATTTGTAACTTGCTTTTGCTTTTTGTGTCGCGTTTAATATTCAGCGTTATTTGATCAAAGCGTTCAACATTTTGGCGGAGCATAACTTCTACCTATCTACAACATGATTCGTTTTTGCCAGAAATGTATATCTTTTGTTGAGAACAGCAATTATGACATTATCATTTAGATGAAGTGATTTGATGTATTCATGTTTGCAATTTTAAGAAATAAGTTCAAATTTTGTGTGGTATTATTTCTTGCGTAATTTCAGTCAAATCAATTCAATGCAAAAAAAACAAAAACAATTTAGCTTCGTCAGTGCATAGATTATAAGAATTTTACAGTAAATATTTCAATGTTTAATTTTTTATATCGGATCATACAGCATTTACCCAATATCAGCGAAATTATCAGACACACTACAAATACCCAAAAGTTGTGTATCCTCGGGCAAACGTGTTAAACACTCGGATAAGGTGTTTTGCTCTAATCTCGAATATCGCATTAATGGCTTTATTTTGTTTATTTATTTAGTTTATTTCAAAAAGAAACTAAAGTGAATTTTAATCAGTGCGCATAAGTATTAAATTTTGAAGTGATTTCGGCATAAATATTTCATAGCATTAATAGATTTAGTTAATATCAGATTTTGGAGAAGTAGAGTAAATATTATACATATATATATATGTTGTTCAAGTTAAAGTGTATAGGGTCTGCAAATGTTTTCATTTATGCAGACATTTATTTCCAGGTTTACATACAAAGTAACGTAAAATTCAGTAAAGAATCTCTTGAATTTGATAGATGTACGCGATAATAAACATTAAACTGACATGATAAATAACATTACACTCTGAACAAAATACTTTTAAAACTATGCCAAATCCTTTATGTTCCAAATTAGGGATTACCAACATTTAAGAAAATATTTCCTATTTGTAAAAGCTGTGATGTATTAAAGAGGACAACTCGAAAGCTTTCATGTAATCCTAAATTTCTGTCCTAGATTTAAGCCACTGAAAATTTAATTTTGATTGAGGATGTATACGTTGGAGATTTAAAACCTCTGGTTTAAATTCAACGATTCCCATTCAAAGAACGAAGAGTCGAGGAGGGATTGAAAACAAAAGTTTGATATAGATTTTCGCTTTATGATGTCACAAATTTGAGAAAGAATTGCATAATCTGTTACAAAACATCTGATAATTCAAAATGATGTTAATCGTTCTAGTCTTATGTGATTTTGCTGAAGATTGTTACTATATTCATACTTCATATTAACTTTCAGTTAGTCTTCATATACATTCTTGTATATCTTTAGGCTTTTTTCCTAAATCACAGAACGAATTTCATTAACTTAATTTATTTGAAAGGTAATTCCCTTCATCGATCAAATACGAACGTTAAATATTTTAAAGTTAGTGAGACAAGAATCAGAGTGAAAGGAAAAATTGTATCGTTATCGCCTTATCGTTAAAGAAAAATTTGTTTAAAATAATATTAAAGTTTACCCAAAGCACGACTAGTAAAGGTTTAAAAAATGAAGTAATGTTAAAGTTTTGTATGGTGTTCTAATAATATTTAGTGGCAGGAAACATTTTAAATTCAATGAAGTTAAAATTCAGTCTAGAGTCGATTATAACACTTAGCACTTAGGAACTGTCAAGTAGTTTTTATCTATTTATTCATTTAGATATCATTATTCCGATTTGAGTGGCAGGTTTCAAATAGAACATAAGTCTCAACGAGTGTTTATTGATAACGTATTACCATTTAACCAATAAAATCATTTATCACAATTGATTCCTGACATGTCATGTTTTGTAGAGTACTAACATCCTTACATAAACAGCCAATGTCGGTAAATGATATGAAAAAAATATTGGATAGGTTACATGACACTATGATGTACAGATAAAGCCCCCCTCACATTGAAACGTTTTTAATTGTCAGAAAGACGTATTCATTGCATGTTGGTCGTTTACCTACTTCCGATTAGTAATCTTTTTAGTCAGACGACAATTCCATCATAAACAACGGTTGCTATTCCTTAAATGCTTCCAAACTTCAAATCAAACAGTCCCCGAAATTTGTGTTAATTTCCTTCAATGCAGAACAGTGCGAAAAAACCTTAGCCAAAATTTTTTTTTTTTAAATGACAAATTATAGCTTAAGAGCGACAGGAGGATTTGATTACAACATAGACAGTTCTTGGAAAAATCATCAACTGTTATCAATAAATGACTACAAATCCTTTTTATCATACATTTTACACTGCTACTAGATTTTCCAAAATTTCTCGAATAATCTAACAAAAAGTAAACATTTCCAGAATCAGGGTAATTTTTTTTTTAGTGGAAGCACCGATTCTTTAATCCGGGAGAAATCATTATTGAAAGGATTTCTAACTATTCCTTGCTTTTTGGTTTATGTAGGTTATCTAAGAGCTGAGACCAGTTTAGAAGCATTAATGTTAGTTTCAAATGTTTATTCTTACACGGGAATTACTGGGTAACATATATTTATGATCCTAGTAGGAAATAATTAGGCTCATAGAAGTTTAATTGCGGAAATTTTCAGGACAAGGGAGAGCTTTTGTTTAACGAATCTAGCCCTTTTTTTTTAAATCAGAAAGGAGAAATTTTGTTGAAACTGGCTTTTTGAAGATTTTTGTGTCATAATTATAAAAATAAATGGAAACATGGCAGCCTCCATTGCATGAAAAATCCGTCACTCTAGAGATCTGAGTGGTCTTTGCCATCAAAAGTTTCTCGCAGACTGTACCTGTTTTGTTGATTGATAATCTGTACGCTAGATCGTCGTTGATTGATTTTCCTTTAAAGAAAAAAGGTTGTTAAAAACTATACAATCATTTACTAAAATGTAGTAAATATTCCAAGAAAAATCAAAACTGTCATGGAAATGCATATGTGACATCACGGTATTGACTCACACTTGTACCACACATGAAAGATTCGCGTGCTTACGCCAGCGACGTTCGAATTTTCACATGTTGGAAATCGAACATTTCAAGGCCACCGAAAATTTACGCATTACTGCCCCCACACTCTATACATACACTGTACAATTATGAATACACTGTACGTACATACGTACGTACGTACGGACTTTATTTCGGGAATGGTTTAAGCGTAATAAAGCGTGTACACTTTTAAGAAATATTGAGTTAGGGCGCTGCGGATAGCAATGCCATAGATGTCGAGGTACATTATTGGCATAAAGGCACCATTAAAAACAGTTGTGGACACTTTGAACTATATGTTCTCTAAACGATACACGAGAGCAATGTAGTTTTTCATCATGCATGATGATGTATCGTCAATGTCGTCTATCATACGGAATGCGCATGGTTGACCAAATAAATATTGCTTTCATTCTGGCCAAAACAATGATAATAGTTATAGACCAATAATAGTGTTAAGTGCTTATATGCGCCTTCCAACTAACATATGCCTCGTATCAGTGCTTTACAAATAAATCAACCATTTACACAAACCAAGCCTGAGATCGTTCTCAAGTCCCAAAGACGATCAGAGCAAAGCCGCAATGCAGCCAATGATGGCACACCATGTCACCAACCACTTTAATACCTTGCTCTGTCTTCTAATTTCTAAGAACCATACAGAGAAGCATCATGTCCCATTTTATTAATCTATTGTGTATGACCCGACCCACTGAGGTCGAACATCGGCTGCCTGGCGGACGCCTAACCACAGAGCCAGAGTCAGAACCAGTGTCAACCAACTCGTCGAAACGGTCAGACTTCGTCACACACATACGCACACACACTCGAACACTCACACACAATGCTGATATTGTTTCCTGTACAGCCGAAAGATATTGAGGACCACTGGAGATATTCACCCGTTCTATTTTGGCCTTAGACAGTTAGATGAAGCACGGCTACGTGCTTAAATCCCCATCGCAATTGACGTAAAATATTCCATTGTAATTTTGTATAAAAGAAGATCTCCATATTTGTATCTGTTGTGGATGAAGCTTTTCAATAGAAAGAACCATACACTATTGATTTCAGGATTTTATTACTTTTGATGGTCTGATTTGGTGAAGTTGACTGATAAATACTAAAATTCTACAATAAATGGCTTAATGGCAGGAAAATTGAAATTTTGATATCAAACAAAAAATTATTATTTTTCAACAAATATGTATTAACCGGCAAGTATTAGAGTGTATAAGTTTGTGCTACTAAATATTTTTAAGAGTATTTTTTACCATCTAATGAAGGACGTAAAATACGAGCAGTTATTGTGAATCACATTAAAAAATGATGTGTTTAAAAGTTGAAATTTTGAGAAAAACGTTCTCAACTAAATACTGGACACGAGTTGAGTCACCCTAAAACGTAGTTTTCGTCGTTAATAAACATCATAATCATTAAATTTGTGTGTTCAAGAATCAGCTTAGTGGTTCTTGATGTTCATTATATATGATGGAGGGCAATGGAACAAAAAAGGAAGTAAATGTTCAAAAAATCTTAAGGAGATATTTAAGTTGAAAGTTGATTTGTGTGGAAATGACTGAAATAAGACTACTTGTGCCTGAACGTTCCACATTCCTCATAAGTCCTTGTGTATTTGAAATATTTTCTGAGATTTGATGACATTCAACCATTAGGTATGTCAATTGTGATTGTGATTTACCGCCTAAAGAAAGTTGGAAAAAACATTTTTCTATAAGTAAACAGTGTTAAAATAGTTTGAAACAGTACATTTATGATTACGGCGTAATATTCATTTCTTTCTTAGACTCTCTTTAGCAGTCATTTTCTTGCAAATTTATGACAACCATGACGTTGAATGTTTCCTAAACGGTAGAAAATACAACCCAAAAAGTAGTTTCCTTATTGACTTGTGGCCTTTCATGTACAATATAGATATTTCTGACCATTTCTCCTTTTGACAAAATATGAAGATCAGTTATCGTGTACACGTGCAAACAGATATACAAGGCAATGTTTCTGATTGGTCAAGATATACTGGCAATCCAATCAATAGTTGCCGCGGAAGTGACCTCACTAGTATGTATCAGATGTATTGATAACGTGTCGTGCAATTTTCTTGGGACAAGATACCTTCGTTAAGAGTGCGATACCATTTGAAACATCCATGGAAAACGGTCCTCGATTGTTAACCCTCCAGGGCATTGGAAGAAAAACCTTCACTCTCCATACCATAGATACATCACAATAACACACGAATTGTCTCATATTGAATCGGGAAAAAAATGATGAAAAAAATTCTCCGCACTTCTATATGTCTACCGGAAGAGCTGCTTACACTCACAAATCCGCCGGGAAGGGCGTTACATAGGTTATATTTTCGGTAAACTTTGATAAAAGAAAAAAACAAAAAAACATTAATCCCTTTGAGAAAGTATAAAGACCAGTTATCGTGTACACGTGCAAATAGATATACAATGCCATTCGATGTTTCTTATTGGTCAAGATATACTGACAATCCAATCAATAGTTGCCGCGGAAGTGACCTCAGTAGTATGTGTCAGATTTATTGATAACGTGTCATGCAATTTTCTTGGCATGAGATACCTTCTTCAAGAGTGCGATACCATTTGAAACGTCCATGGAAAACGGTTCTCGATTGTTAACCCTCCAGGGCATTCAAGTTGGAAAGAAATTCTTCGATGTCCATACCATATATACATCTGCGATAACACACGAATTATCCCATACTGAATCAAAAAAATGATGAAAAACAGTTCTCCGCACTTCTATCGGAAGCGCTGCTTACGCACACAATTCCACCGGGAAGGACGTTACGTAAGTTATATTTTTGGTCAACTTTGATAAAGGGGAAAAAAAAAAGACTAAAAAGAAGAAAGATTTTTGTTTCCTCTTTTGAAAATAAATTCGTAATAAACTTGAAAGACTAATATAATTAACAATTTGATCATTTTTTTTTCAAATCTTTCCCGAAGGACATTTTCTTCCTCAAGACATAAAATGATAAAGGGCATTGTTTTTTTCTAATTTCATTTGCCGACTTAAACCTCGTTTGTAGAAACAAAGATGTACTTTCGTTCATTGTTGATTTTGTTGGAAGTACCCCTCTGAATGTATGAATAAATCATTACTGTTAAATGAAACAATAATTCTTCGGGCACAAAATGAAAATTGTCTTATAATTCACTTGCGATTAAATTATTACTTTAACGGACTTCCGTGTTTATTTTCGTAGTAATCAGGATGAGTAAAGTGCTTTGTTTTGGTTTAATTTTTACAAAAAATGACTTTAGTTGTAACTTAGAACTAATAGTTTTTCTTAATTATCCCAAGATGAAACAGCTTTGCCTGATTTATTGTTTGTACAAAGTGTGGAAGGAAGATTCTAATTTCATTAGCATTTCTTCTCTGGACTTCTGTTGTTTTAAAGATAATGAAATTCATGACCCAATTTGTCTAATCATAATGTTCTACTACAATCTTGAGCAAAACTCTTTGAAAATTCAATATATTCTACTACACTATATGTTACAATTACAAACCATACTTTGTATTTTCATTTCATATTTAGAGTAAATACGCAACATCATTTGAAATACAGCAACTTACCACATTATTGCGTCTTTCATATTAACCCCTTTCTCCTGTCCTACTCATTCTTTGTGGTTAAACCATACTAAGACAATTGGTGTGAAGTATGTGGTGTGTTACTTTACCTCCAACATACAAATTAAAACAAAAAATCATCGCATAATAAAATACAAAAACGTTTGGACGTTCTAAGTGCTAAAACTCAGCTCACAAAATAAACAGCCAAGGTATTGTCTTACCATCAACAACCTTTGATTGGACAGTTGTGAACAGCTGATTTAATACTAAGTATTCACTGAAATCATTTCTGGTTGTACAACCGCTAAACAATAACACAAGGTTTTTACTTTCGTTGTTTCAACGATTAAAACTGAAACAAAGTGCCTTTCACCTTTTAACCAATATTTACTGTGGAAACCTTGGATTGATTAGTTTAGTAATCAAGTATTGATTAGTTCAGTAATCAAGTATTGATTAGTTCAGTAATCAAGTATTGATTAGTTCAGTAATCAAGTATTGATTAGTTCAGTAATCAAGTATTGATTAGTTCAGTAATCAAGTATTGATTAGTTCAGTAATCAAGTATTGATTAGTTCAGTAATCAAGTATTGATTAGTTCAGTAATCATATTGATTAGTTCAGTAATCAAGTATTGATTAGTTCAGTAATCAAGTATTGATTAGTTCAGTGATCAAGTAAGTTCATCCTATGAAGGAGGACTTCCTCTTCATATAAGATTAACTTATTTGACTACTGATCTTAAGCATTTACAAACTATGTATCTTTATTTGAAAATGAAATGCAATGAAAATGAGTTGTTACATAACGTGGGTATCTGTGATTTGTTGCTTAAGTCCTTATCACTCATAACACCAACATATCGCCATAATCTTCGTTAGCATTATCATATAAAAATCATTGTCATAACGAATATGATGAAGAACATGAAATAAAGATCTCCATCATTGACATGAAACTCGATTGTTGTATCTGAGTCGTATTCTTTCATGATTAAAGCTGCAATAAATATCATAATCTTCTTTATCATCTTAAAAGTCATATTGTTATATAAAATTTACCATCAGTTTATCAAAATCAACATCTCTGTCGTTATCGGCTGATCCTGGTCACAAACACCATCATTAAAAATATAGCAAGTACTATATATAATTATTAATAATGTAGTAAAAATTGAAAAAAAATCATTTTTTTAACTGGTTGATTATCATGTTACTATTATTAAATGCCAACCTGTTCAAAAAATAACATCAACGTTACCGCCATAATTACATCGTAATGAACATAACTTTTATAACCTTAATCATACTATGTTTGTCACGTCAGTACTGCTTACGTTATCATACAAAACCAACGTTACGTGCCATCATCACCACGTAAGTAACTACATCACCATCATCAAAACACCTTCATTTTCAAGAAAAGAAAGGCTGCTATACCAAACCCTTACCCTCATATCAATTTAATTATTAATTTCCATCTAATGATTAATTACAATACTCCTAAACGTGGTAAAATCCATCCAATAGAAAAAAAGGCATTGACGTAAAGCTGTTTACATTATTGTCACAGTGACTACATTCGCAACAATCACCGAGAACTTCTCTATCATCAGTATAATCATCATCCCTACCGATTGCGAAGGTACGGTAACGCTTTAAAAAACGTTTCCCTAGACTGATGTGCAGCCTAAAACATCATGTTTTCCTTGTTACTCAATCATTAACATTTTCCTGGTCGTTATGATTAGATAAAATGTGAGATTGCTAGAAGGCTGGTAAAATACATATAGTAATATGACCAAATTAATCTCCAAATTGACAACTCAGGGATATGTTGCAAAGTAACAAACCCCGGTCAACGTTACTCTTCGCGCTCACATAATAAAATAAATAAAAACTGTCAATCAACCAAAAGCTTCGTTAGCGTAATCGAGTATGGCACCATTCAAAACAAATTCGTTGCAGGAAACCAATAGAAAGGAATCTGACAACATAAAATATTTCCGAACGTAATCTTCGTTTATTTTTTGCAATTAAATGACCATGCAGTTAATTATAACAAAGATATTAAACGAAGCAAAGGTTGTCGGATTTTAACATTAGGCTTGATATTCGTTAGTATAGTGCATATCACCTTAAAAAAAACTCAATATTGTCAGTTTTTATTATGTTAGTTTTGTTGCAGCAGATAAACATATATTTTCTCAGGTGAAAACATAATACTCACTAGGATAAGGTGCTGCTATAAGCATTATTTACATTATTATTAACATTTTCTGGTTAAAATGACCACATTCATTGTTTAAATTGACATGGAAATTCTGGGTCATTTTGAGCTTCAATAATGGTTATTATTTTTGACCAGGATTTCTTAGTTAAGATAAGCAGAATTGTGTAGGTTAATATAAAACATATTTCCTGGTTCAAATTTAGCATTTTCCTGGTTCAAAATTAACATTTTCCTAGTAAACTTTAATCATTGTGTTTGTAAAGTGTAGGATATTAGATTTGGGATATCTTTTGACCAAAGAGAAGTATCAAAGAACAGTTAGAACTGTAGAAGATACACCATATAAATGACAATTTCCAGGTTCCTCAACTTAATCGACATGCTCCGTTGCTGAACTTTTTTGAGCCAGTGCGTCTATAGATGGCGCTAAACGTATTTGCTTGCAACCCTTGGGTATACTTCTCAGAAAGAACAGCGACTTCATAAAAAATATTGAACCTTTCGTCAGTTTCCTTGCGCGGGTATTTGCGATTACTAAACGAGGTACATTACCTGCTTATCTCTCCATCAGTCTTTCGAGTTTTGTATTTGTATAATGTCTTCTCAAAGTAAACACTGCTCTTATAGTGCAATTCACTGCGAAAGTAGCAACACATTAATGATAACAATCATGATGTTAATCTAACTTCCTCTATCAATGATATGTATCCTATATTGTGCTTTGATTGATACGCCTAATGATGTTCTTTGCTTACATAAATGATTATGGTTGCTTTCTTACATTACCGTGAATGTTTGATCTTATAATGAAATCAGCATCGGCATTAACCAAGACTTTTTTTGTATATGTTGTATGTTATATGGAATAGCAAAGTAAATCATTTTGAATAACGACTGCTTTTAATTTTTCTTAAAAATGATTTTAAAAAAGAAAAACAGGTCGCTCTAAATACCACTAGCGCCCTCTTACAGCATTTTTTTGCATATATCTTATTAGCCAGTGGTTTTTAAAATTAATATAAACATCACCAACCTAATCATTACGTTTTATTATATTCCTGAAATGTTCACATTGCACTTGTTTTACTGTAATGGAATATTATAATTAGAATCTGATCAACAGATAATCTAACAACAAAAATATCAAAATTCATAGATTTTTTTCGATTTTCAAGAACATTCGAATTACGCTTTTGCGACTATATTAACCTACCTTTTATTGAATGCACCTTTAAAACGTCATTTTTAATATCGATAGATCTTGTATCATTACAAATCATAAAATTAAATCATAGACAACCAACGCGTGGTGGTGTCATCGGACACTGTATACGGGAAATCTCCGATCACATAATCATACAAAAACGCAAAAGGTATCATAATTATATTAAACAGTTTTCTTTTAATTGTTTTTAATTTACTAATGACCCTGGAATAAAATACCTAATACCTAAATAAACTGTGTTTATCATTTACAGCCAATTCTATATTTTAACAACCTGATTATACATTTGTAACATTTTAAAATGGAATCTCGTCTAAGTAAACTTCGTTAATTTGCGATGTTCATATATTTCACGTCACATTCGGTATGCACTGTATGCACATTGTGTGTGTATGTACAGCGTGCTAGCCACTTCCACGATGTTTATTTATTGGTTGTCGGTATTTGTGTATAACCATTCAGAAACGTTGACTTTTAATGTATATTACTGTTCATGTTAACACGATATCTGGCCTTTATGTATACAATACACCGAATTGATTCCGCGAAGTCGCGAATTTTACACGGAATCTACTGCTTGGCTTGTTTGGGGTGAGTTCACGACTATCATAGAATATCGACACCGCCCAAAATATGTTTTGAATGACTTGTTATACTTTAGAGTTCGAATTGAGCATTTCGGGGTTTGTAAAACTATCACTCCCGAATGAATCCGGATGATTCAAATTGCTCTAACTTATGCAGTTTCATTGTTCGTTACTACAGGAGAAGATCAGATGACGTACAAGACATTATATTTCGTGTTTAATCGGGATCCAAACATTTTCAGTCTCGATAAAGTTCGGCAAAAAAAAACATTTTTGTGGCCTATTTTGTGAAGATCTTTGAAAATGTAAGATTTGTCAATCGTTTTGCTGATCTGTGTAAGTCACTTTTCTTTATAGCAGGCAACTTTTTATTAGCTCAATATACTTTTATAAAGTGAAATTATTCGCGTCGTCAAATTCAAGCCAACTTCAAGTACTTTTAGTGGATGAAAATGCTCAGCAAAAATGCCAGTCCAAATTCTCACTTCTTAGACCTAATTTCCTTCCTAACGTTATAAGTGGCTTTTCCGTTACACTGGGTTGTTATTAATATTATGGCAATGCAGTGAGACATAAGACGGATTTATGCAAAATAAAAATAATTTGGTTGGACGATTGTTGACAGAGCTTACGTATATAAACAAATTATATTCTTGTTACCGTTATACACAATTTTGGATTTGCTAGTACTAGGTTTAAGCCTACCGAAGAACGATCTGTTTATGCACCCAATATTTAGGCCCTAACGTTAGGCCTAATGGCACTGGCAGTAGGCCTACTAGGCCTAGTACTATGGCCTACTACCGAATTTGTTACCCACCTTAGCGAAGTCGGACAAAATTGTTATGTACAAAAATCATTCCAACATTAAAGCGGGTGAAGGGGGGGGGGGAGGGGATGGGAGGGGAGGGGGCGAGGTGCCAAGTAACATGTCACTGATCGTCTGAGTTTCGGATAGAAAAAGATAAATTAATAGGTGTAAGTGATGGTTATATGTATTTTTATTCATTTATTCATGGTATCATGTGCCGGGTTTTGTTTAAAGATTTAGAATGAGACATATTTAAAGACAGTCATTTTTCTTATAAATTGTGTTGAAGTATGTAGTTTCTAATAAAAGGAAGCAATAACAAGAATGTAGAATAATTATAATCGAATTTGTATTTGGAAGGCTTGGATTTTGGAATGAAATGTTGTATTATAATGTTGCGTAAGATTATCGGAATTTGGGATCATGCGTGGCTCATACGATTAAAACGGTATTACAGCGAGTATTTGTCGGACACTGGTCGAATTTATTCGTTTCATAGAACATCAAGATTATTTAAATCATGTGAGGCAAAAGTTGAACTCCGGAAACGCCAGAATGGTATATTTGATAACTTACAGTCAAACAAATATTAAACTGTGGAAGATAGCGCGCTTTTGCGCAAGTAGTTTGTGACTGGCTTTAAGTCTATTGGTGCAGATCTTAAACACTGGGTATGTTTCCAAGCACCCCAAAAGGTTGATGGTGTGTTCTACCAGATTGCCACACAATGAAAGAAACGGCATTGATTGGCGTCTTGATTGGGGGAAATGTGCAAATTTTCCCGGGTGCTAAAACCCAGTTGCGCCAAAATAACAGTTTGTCCCCGGTCGTCGGTGGTGCTCGCCAGTGGAAATCAAGCAATACACATCACATTCACATTCCAAACTCACTAGCCTCCACCCCAATATAACTCGACGACGCCCCTGATTAATGGAATTCAGGGCCTTTGTAATTTGGGGAAGGGAGAAAATATTCCCAGGCGCAGCAATTAAAGGGCACCAAAACCTAGGGATGCCAACATACAAGTTTGTCTCCTGCCACCGGTAGTGCTTGCTATGCTTAGGTAAATCAAATAATAAGAAATACCACATTTCAATGTAATCAAGATCCTACATAACCCCGCTGTGTACTTTTCAACGATACACACGGTACACAGCTGACAATATAAAGAGAACCATGCAATTTTTGTATGTCTTAGCTGTGCACTGTTAATTGCGCCATCTAAAAAGATATGTTCTCTCTCCTTTCATGGGATCTAATATTTTAATTATGTACCCAAATATAAACTACATAAATTTTGCAGACCTTTATTTGATTTCCATTGATATATTTTGAAATTATAATATGTATTCTTCATAATAACAATTAACTTGTGATGTGATGCAAAGAAAATCAATTATAGATCTGTAGATAGGTAATTCGTGTAAATTGTCTATTCCCAATTACTCCTAAACTTGTGTGTAATTTTGCTTCCCTCCTCTAAGCTAAATTTCAATCCCCGACAATATTTTGTATTGCTCCCTGCAATTATGTGTTCCCACATTTATTAATTTATTGGCTTGTACCACTCATGTGAAGCCTTAGATAAGATTTTGTATTAAACATTCAACCTTTCCTGACAGAAGAGGGAGTGGAATTCAAATATAAAATGGAAAATTCGAAGTGACTAAAAATAACTCAATTTCTGTTTGGAACTTGGAAGCACCTTGGACCATTCAGATTATATTCAAGCACATCCATGTGAAAACAGTATCACAACATTGACAGATGGTGGCAAGGAGACACGGTAAATCCCTTGACTACATCATTTGTACGCCTGATAGTCATTAACTTCCCTATCATTTACTCCTCTCAGGCCTTTCCCATGATTGTTTGTGATAGATTTCCCCAGCCCTCATAATAGTGCTTTAATATTATATGTTATCGAGTTCCTGTAGTGGGGACTGCTCCTCAGTAGTGTTAAGTATACCCCTTATGTGCAACTATTCATGATCTACTATTGATCAAGAGTTTTATTTTCAATGGACTCTTGTTTAGTGACAGTGTCATAATCTTCTTCATGTCCTACCCTACATGCCCTATGTACTCCTAACTTGCAGTTTGCCCCACATTGCACAGAAGAAGAACCACTTGAATGCATGACAGACATACTTATTTCAAGCTGGAATGTTAATTCAACCAAGTCTGGAGTTCCATATTACACAGGTGAGTTATAAAACGTTTCAGAGGTAAACATTCCTACCAGGGGTGTAACAACACGGTGGGTAAAAGCAAAGACGTTACTATAGAGGATATGTTGGGGTGCCTCACTCCCAAAATGGGACGAGACGCCAGTTGAAAATGAACATGACAGTTGGAAATTCAACCGTTCCTCTTCCCTCATAAATCAACCCAGTTGGGAACCTGATGCCTCTACCCACCCTCACCACATTCAGAAGACCCTGAGCCCAATCAGAATACACAGCGACGTTCTTGGTAAGGAGACACAACTGACTGGGGTTAAAAATACCAGCATATCAGATTTGTGCTTCTATTATCAGGGTCTCTAACCAATGAGGTACCTTTTGTAATTGGCAAACCGCCATACTATACCAGTGTGATTAAAGTGTTTGCTGTACTTCTTAACAGTGTACGAGGCCTAAGCAATGTCATATTGCAAATTACTTAAGACAAGGGTCCCGAAGACAATATCCCCAGTGGATGATAGCTGCGCCACTGATTACTCAACTTAAATAGTGGCGTGTCCAGCATTCAAAAGTGAGGGGTTCTAGACCCCCTACTAAGACGAAGTGTTTGAAATTTATCCCAATTCTGAGGGCAATTTTGAAAAACCAAATATGTATAAACAAGAAAAAGTTATCCCAATTTCAAAAATTTTCTGTAAAGTAAACCCCTCCACCCACCTTCAACCCCCCCCAATTTCCCCTTAATTCCCCTTCCCTCCATTCATCCCGTGGCCACCAACTACAAAACATGTTGAAGTGTAAGTCACATGCTATATGTATTTGAGAATGGCTGCACATATTTTCAACTTATTTTGGGAGGTGTCCCTTCACAGTGGTGTGTTCTAAATAATTAACAATGGGTTCTCAGTAAACAGTGCTGGACCTATGGGGGTGGTTCATGGTCAAAAATGTCCAACGTTTGCCAGAAAATACCAAAAAGTAATAAATATACAAACAACTTATTTTCCAGGCAAAATATGAAAGCTGTTTTGACAATTGTGTTCGAATGTTGGTTGATAGGAATTAAAAAAAGAATGACCATACTAAATGAAGTAAATTGGATCCGTAAAATACTGATGGGGCCTACTTATCTATCTAAACTCGACAGTTACAATAAAATGGAGTTATATAGCTTTTTTTAAACGTTAAAGGTGATATGACGGGAACACATCTCGAAATTAGGTATGAAATAGTCTTATAAATCACAAAATAAACGTTCTCATGATATACAATCGAATCTAAGCGTATTTTGTAAACCTCGAGCGTTTATTTTCCCCTCCAATAGTATCAGTTGTTCATGAGAGGTAGGAGTTCTGTAGATTTTCTATTGGTGTTGTACATCCGTTTTACGGACATACTCTCAATTCACATGCGTTAGAATCATGGCATCCAATTTAAGCCGACAGCGGGTCTAA
Organism: Chiridota heheva; assembly: GCA_020152595.1. Classification (NCBI taxonomy): domain Eukaryota; kingdom Metazoa; phylum Echinodermata; class Holothuroidea; order Apodida; family Chiridotidae; genus Chiridota; species Chiridota heheva. Next base: position 447,785 of record JAIGNY010001348.1, on the reverse strand, counting down.
TCAATTGGGATAGAACTTTTCTTAGGCTCTTTGTTTGGTGATTTGTCCTAAGATGATTTCTAAATTATTTTTTTCATAGTTTAAACAACATTTGGTTTTACTTCACTAATTGGTAAGTTGTTTTTTCGTGATTTTTATCCTTTTTTTTGTATCGGTCGGTTGTCAATTTTATCAAGGCTTTTATTTTTCGTAGACTGTTGTTCGAAAAGTATTGTTCTATTGTGACATAAAACAATGCTGTTAATTCTTAAAAGATTGTATTTTTATCGCGTATCCATACGATAAATATGTGTTCTTCGGTTTTAGAGCAAATTGTCCTGATCTAGAACAGAGATTAAATGGAAATTCATCACTCCAATTCAAATTGATTGTCACGTGATTTTGATTAAACTTTTCGGGACAATGGAGGTCATGTCTCCGACTGTTCTACAAAGTTTTTACTTTTGCTTTTGAAACATACCTTATATTCTTGCGAAGCTCCCCAAAACTTGAAGCTTTCTTAGGAAGATTTAGCAAATTATACAATTTTAATTGTAAACCTAAACAAATCCCAAGAAAGCCTTCATTTACTGTTTCAGTTATTTTCTCGAAATAAATATATCGTTGGCATGAATATACAAGCAGCTTGATCTTTAAATTGTGCACGTTCTATAAAACTAAATGGCGGCCTTGAATTTTAAAGATTAAAAAACAAAAACAACTAAACTAATAAGGAAGGGATAATTTCTTATTAACTCTGTGCATGACAAAACTATTAATTTAACGATTAATATTGCATCATAAATTTTTATTCAAAATACAAAAGTGAACAGAAGAAAAGTTGGGTGGAATGAAAATGGCAAGCCCTCATAAGACACGACTTTAAAAAAAGAAGATGTATTTTGGGAGGAGACGACAACAAGTTTTTCAAAATGTTTTGTCACAACAAGGTCAAGTTTACGAGAGATGTCTTTGTGTGATGCGTGTCTTTGGAAACATTAAAGAATCAATCTTTTGCAGTTCATGTTATTTCCTAAAATTACATTACGTCAGGAAGTCAAATAAAATGACTCTTCACTCTCAGAAAACGCGGTTAATAAACCATTTGGACAATTATCATCCTTCTTTTGTATCTTGCAATATTTCTAGTCATAAACATGATCTCATTCTGACATACAAAAAGAATATCAGTAGTACATTCTAATTAGAAAATAAACATTTACGTAGAGTTGGTTCCCTCCATATATCAGTAATACAGCCAAATGTGTAAGCATAGATATGGTATATGTAGCATATATACAGTATAATGCTGTACTCGAGTTTTAATTGTACATTTCAGTAATGAAAAAATACCATCTTACGTAATGTATATAAAATGGAAGGAAGAAAAGGATATGACATATTGATTAGGCCTTCCAGTTTCGGGTGTATGTAGAATATGGGTTACTGAGCAGAAAAAAATATACAAGAAAAGTATGTGGCTAATATCACTCATGCATTAAAATGGGCCAATCGTTAAACTTTTAAAAGATACTCATTTTTATACCTCAGGCTGCTGGAATGTACTGCAAAATGCACAAAAAGACGTTAACTTACAAGTGATCAATTCAAAAATATTACTAATATTATCTGATTATATAGAGATTTTGTGAAGAATCATAAATAAACTTTTTCAGACTCTGAAAACTACATCTTCCGAACATCGAGGCCAAAATTTGAAAAAATGGTAGTTAAAATATCCGACCTATTTTTATTTAATTGTCTAATTTACAGAAAGAACTTGAACCAAATGGCATTTTTGACAAAGACTAGTTGTGTTGTGGCAAAATAAGTGGTGTTTCCTTTGTAGAAATAAAAGTGGAAATAATTGAAATCAGGACGCTCTTACATAATAGATTAAATGGATTTTTCAGTGAAATAACTAAATAACTATATAGCATAGCATAGCAAAGCTTAATGTCCCAGAAGCATCCAGTACTGAACATTATATCAAAACGGCCAGCCTCTGATAACCAGTTGTGAATTCACTGGTGGCAGTAAGATAATAACATCCTGTCCATTCTTACTTTTCAATCATTGTTATCATTCTCCTGTGCAACACATTGCCCACAAAAGTGCATTTTCGATGCGCACCGTTAAAGATTACGACAATTCTATTTCACCTTCACGTGGTTCTGCGATATTAGTTTCGAATAAAAAGTACATCAATTCTGTTATCTTTTTCATGCATATCAATATCTGTTCCATGATATTTACCAAAGGCAAAGACTGAAAGATGGACTAAAAATGAAAAATTGTTTGAATTTGTAATGCACTTTTCTATTTTAAAAAAAGTTGCAACTAAGATGACGTTGTTAAAACAAACTATTGCTCCACGATATCGTGCATTCTATACGTTTTCCGTATGAACTCTACCATCGAGCAATTCGTCAATAGATCTTGCAAATGCGTTCGGGGCGTTTTTCGAAGAGAAGATTCTTAAGATACGACATTCATTGGACATTGACTCTCCACCTGTTTTCTCTGAAATCATCCACCGGACTTGCAATAGTTCTTTTGCGAATTTCAAGAGCGTCACTGAAAATGAGGTTCGGGAGGTTGTGCAGAAAGCAGCAAAAAAGTCTTGCATACTTGACCCACTGCCAATGACATTGTTTCTTTTCTTACTTGAGGACCTTTTGCCGGTTCTTACAAGGATTGTAAATAAGTCTCTATCTTCGGGTAGGTTCCCCAACAGCTACAAAGTTGCTCGTGTAAAGCCTCTAATCAAAAAACAGTCTCTTGATTGCGAAGTAATGATGAATTATCGACCAATTTCCAATTTACGTTTTGACTCTAAGCTTGTTGAACGGATTGCGGTCTTACAACTTCAGGACTACTTGAGAGAGTTTGGATTACACGCAAATAGGCAGTCGGCGTATAGGCAAGGCTGTAGTACGGAAACAGCGCTTTTGCGGGTGTATAACGACCTTTTGCAGACGATAGACAAAGGTGATGAAGCTGTTTTGATCTTACTCGACTTCTCCGCAGCATTCGACACCATTGACCATCAGGTGTTAATTGCTCGCCTCGAGGAGCGTTTTGGAATCACCGGAAGGGCTTTGGAGTGGTTTACGTCTTACTTGAAGGATCGCAAACAAGCCGTTAGTGTAAACACAGCACTATCAGATCCGATTCAACTACATTATGGCGTTCCACAAGGATCGGTCGCTGGTCCCGTTATGTTCACAATGTACAGTGCTCCAATTGAAGATATAATAGAGTCAAACGGAATTCAGTGTATGTCATACGCTGACGACACGCAGTTGTACATCCCTATGAAATCATCCGATAGAAACACTTGTATTGCCAAATTGGAAAAAAGTCTTGTTGACATAAAAGCTTGGTCCATTAGCAATAAACTTAAACTGAACGATAGCAAGACGGAGATTCTTCATATCACGTCGCGCAATGTCAAATCAAGCAATATTGCTGGCATTCAAGTAAATGGAACTGTAGTGGAGCCTGTGCAATCAGCTCGCAATCTTGGTGTCATTTTTGACAAGCAGCTGTGCATGACACAACACGTTAACAACATTTGCAAGAACGCCACACACGCAATCAGATGCATTGGTCGAATCAGACACTATCTTGATAATGACACTACCGAGAAACTAGTACATGCTTATGTGACTTCTAGGTTGGATCAGTGTAATTCCCTTTATACGGATTGCCTGATATCGAGATCATGAAATTGCAACGAGTCCAACATACCGCTGCCCGACTTGTAACACGCTCGAAAAAGCACGAGAGTATTTCCGAGATTCTGCGAAGACTCCATTGGTTGACCATTCGTCAGAGGATTTCCTTCAAGATTAATTTACTCACCTACAAAGCGCTTCACGCACTGACACCATCATACGTATCAGATCTTGTTACACAATATGCCCCATCGCGGTCCTTACGTTCTTCGTCGCAAAACCTTATCAAGCCCCCTACATGTCGTTCTCGCACTTCTTATGGAAGACGTTCTTTCATGGAAGCGGCTCACACCGAATGGAACAAACTGCCTTTGCATGTTAAACTTGCGTCTTCAATAATTGTCTTCAAATCCAAACTTAAGACTTTTCTTTTTACACAATGACCGTAGATCTATATTTTTGTATTCTGTATATACCATAATCATTTTTACTCTTTTACACCTATTTCTACATAAATGTTTTTAAATCTGCATTTCCATTTTAAATTTGCATTCCATTTTAAATATGCATTTCAATTTTAATGTTCGGTACTTTGTAACTTATGAATTTTAAGTTTTTTTGTTTTTTTCTCTTCCACTTTATTGTATTGTACAGCGCTTTGAGATTCTTCTGAGTTAAAGGCGCTTTATAAGCACCAGCTATTATTATTATTATTATTATTATGAAGGACATTTTATACGGAAAGCGATGATTGATGTTTAAATGATTTGATACATAAAGACTTGGTTTTGTTCGATGTTAAAATAATCTTATACATAAAGACTGTTTAGCAAGCGCGAAACAGTGTGGGTCCATGGCCCGTCCAAGGGTTCCATGTAGAGTTCAGTGGCAACGACTCCGGAAGCTCTCAAGTATCCGTATTTTTGATGCCCCCAAATGGCTTAAAAAGGATTCAAACAAGTTTGCATGAGGACAGAATTTTAACAGTTCAATTAATAAAAAGAAGAAAATGTTCAATGCTAACCTTAACATCAACTACGTTAAATATTCAAACCGTTGAATATAGTGAAAAATCGTGAAAAGCAAAAAGAACAAAAATATTTGCATAGTTTTTTAGTAGTTTGCCACTATTTATAAATTTAAATATTCTTTTATTAATGTCATGGACTTGCTAAAAATCATGTCTCCAAGCGTCAAAGATGCCAAAAGACATATTTTGAGACTTATTGTGTATCATTAGGGAGTTGTGATTAATTAGGACTTTAAATGTGTCCTTAGGAACACATGCTGCATCTTTGGGAATATTCTGCGTCTTCGGGATCTATGCAGCGTCTTTGGGACCCAACTTGCGTCTTTGGGACCCAAGTTGCGTCTTTGGAGACCCGTGCTGCGCCTTTGGATACCCATGTTGCATCTTTGTGGACCCATTTCTTTTAAAACTCATTGTGTATCATTAGGGACTCTTAATACGTCTTTGGGACCCAAGTTGCGTCTTGGAGACCCATGCGCATCTTTGTGCACCCATGCTGCATCTTTGTGGACACATTTCTTTTTAGACTTATTGTGTATTATTAGGGACTCTTAAATACGTCTTTGATACAATGTTGCGCCTTTGGGGACCCATGCTGTGTCTTTGGAGACCCATGTTACAGCTTTGGGAACCCATGCGCATCTTTGTGGGCCCATGCTGCATCTTTGTGGATCCATTTCTTTTGAATCTCATTGTGAGTCATTAGGGACTCTTAATACGTCTGTGGGACCCATACTGTGCCTTTGGAGAGCCATGCTACGTCTTTGGAACTCATGTTGCGTCCTTGGAGACCCAGTATGCGTCTTCTGGGACCAATGCTGCGTCTTCTGGGACCCATACTGGTCTTTGGGGACCCATGTGGTGAAACCAAGTAAGTCCTCTTTGGGGATAATTGTAAGGGTGAACTGTTTCTGTCATTCTAGTAAGAGTTTCAGAAAAAGAAAGAAAAAGCTTCTCTTGGCTTTTGAATCAACTTCAATTACGTACGTAGCAAAAGGTTATTCTGACATTTTTAAGGAATAGAAAATAACAATTAAGACAATTAACAACACGAATAGCCGCGTTTATACGTTTCCACCAAGTGGGTTTACTTTTTTGAATATTTGTTGAGGAAAACAAACACCTATAACGTTGTGGGCGTCTTATGTTGACCCAAATGATTAAACATGATATATTTCCCGACTGCCAGATGTAGAATACACTTTATTTTATTCTTAAAATAATACAGTGAACCAATGAGCCTTATCAAGCAATAGTGAGTTTCCTCAATTGCTATAACCCAGGGCGAAATCAATGTAGATCACGACTAACATTGTTAGCTTGCTCTTCTTTTGGCCAACGCTCCCATTGTTTTTGCCTTTTTATATAAATGTTCGATTGATTCCTGCAATTAATTATTAATAAAATAAATAAGAACGTTTCAATTCACTTGTGTGTGCTGTATTCGAATCAAAACGCCAAACTTTCTGCAGACAAATGTAGAGCTATATCATTCAGCAAATCGGAAGCAAAGCTTTAGAGCAAGATTCAACAAGCAACTGTGTTGCAAACACAAGAAATCAGGTTGGCAAGTATTGGGTATTTCACGTCCTCTTCTCAACATCTAAGGATGTTCACGGCTATTTAATAAACCAGTTGTAAAGCACTGTTAAAATAAGTCCCACCTCTAGTATGCCAATTTGATGCCATAACCGCTAGATACCATGGAGGTCTTCCACAAAATAACTTGAAGGACGGCACGTATCTTACTATTATCCAAAGAAACAAACAGCTTCTACTTTCAAAATGGATTTCTATTGTCAAAATGGACTGGAATAAAGCCTTCACATTACCATTATAATCTTTTTTTGGTACTTATTAAAGTCTGTACCGAAATATCTAAGAAGATTATTGGTTATTATTCTGGTACAGAGTTTATTAAGTACCAAAAAAGGGTATGATGGTAATATGAAGGCTTTATTCCAGTCCATTTTAACAATATAAATCCTTTTGAAAATAGAAACTGTTAACAAGATATTATCTTTATTTTTAACAACAAGAGCACACAATACATAACAATATTGGAAAAGTGGGTAATCATTAAAAAATATCTGCCTATTAAAATAAAGGTTACATGTACATCGTTTTTCTTAGCATGGTCATGATAAATATTGCAACTCCGTAACTAAAAAATGTTTCATTATGGTTCTTGACCAATGCCTTCTTCAAGAAATATTCGCATGGAAAATTATATTGATGTATCTAATGGAGAACATTTCAAGAAACAGATTGGTAAAAAAACATGTTGATATCTTATTCCTAGAAGAAGTTATTGAACTTTTAAAGACTTTTTCTTGCCCGCATAAAATGACTTTTGTACTGAATCTAAGTCATCATTATGATATCATCATAGCACGTACTGTACTAATCTTTATGTATTTCTTTGAATATTAATCGCCAATTTTTCATAATTCAAATATAAGTTACAAAACAGATTGGAAAACATTATCGTAAATTCTTTTTCTACACTATTCTTAATAATGTTTTAAAGAAAAGAATGTTCCCAATCATTTAGAAAATACGACATTAATTTTCAAAGAAATACATAAAGAATAGTATAGAAGTGCTGTGATGACACCATAATGATGACTAAGACTCAAACCAACAATTTCTTTTACGCAGACAAGACAAACCTTAAAATTCAATAACTTCTTGTAGGAATAAGATATTAATTTGGTTTTTGCACCAATCTGTTTATTTTATTGTTTTCTACCAAATATATTATACATTTTATGGGGATATTTCTTTCAGAACTGTATGACACCATCTGAACCTTCAAATGAACCATATCGCAACACAAAGTTTAGTTACTGAACACAGTCAATGCATGCACGTGGGTGATAATTGAATTTATGTTTTTCTTAGCGTTTAAATGATAAAGATATACCAACATATATGGTATCTTGATATACATCATTGGAACCTGAGTCATCCAAACAACATATCAATACATTATATTTGCAACTATAGAAGGATCAGATTCCCTCTTCTATTTACGTAACGAATTGTGAATGGTATTCTATATTTAAACATTATCCATTTGCGCGTTTTTTAATTTGGTTGATTAACGATTTTTCATAGAAACAGAAATCTGTAAGGCACAAAACAATCTGCTGATGGAATATTTTCGTGGTCATACTTGGAAATTTCATATGATAGAAGACAAACTTTTTAACTAGCCTTGTGTTCAAATGACAATGGGAATCAGAATTATGCTTTGAAACAATCAATTGAGTCGACTGCTACGATTCAACTTTAATACAACCTATTCACGATTCAAGAGAAAAACGTTTTGCTTGTTGTCGTGATTAATTAGAGCCAGATGAAAGAGGAAAAGCTTTGAAGCAATTTTGAAGCAACTATGATATAATATTGAGTCCTTATATATCCATAAACCCTAAACGTACACAAAGCGGTTTACAATAGTCAATTAAACTTTCAGGTAACAGATCGAGATCAGCACCATAAACTTGACCGGGAGAGGATGATATCAGTTTAGGGGATTCTCCTCTTATGGAGCAAATTATTTCCCCCGAAGAGGGTAAAATCTAAGACGCCATTTTGAAGATAACCCATGATGCCTCTAACCATGAAGGTACCTCCATTCTAACGAAACAGCATAACGCTATGGCACAGAAGTTGTATGGGTTCTAGAATTTTTTAACCAAGTAGGTCAATTTAATTTTTGCATTTTTAAAATTTATACTTATTAATCTACAAATTACCCGAATGGACATCCACCACGTCGTTTAAGAGATATTTAATGACAAACTTACACATTCTGGCCTATTTTCGCTGGGGATTATCGAAGTAACGCAAACACCATCCAGTACCAAACAAGAAAGAGAATGTCCATTGCACAAACAGATATGCACACAAGGCAGCCTGGTCACTTTGCACATAAAATGACCACATATAAGCTAAATGAAAACCGTATGTTGTAGCACTTGTAAATGGAAATCTGGAAGTTACAAAATTTACATAGATTTTCCCCTCTTCGGCGAAAAATATTTTTCTCCTGCAGAGGGGAATCTACCGAACTGGATATAAGCCATTATTCATGGGTCCCAATGTATTTCACCAAAAAGCTTCCACACCGCTCTTTGATTTAACACACGTAATAAGAAGTAAAAACTTCTCGCAATTCCGTATTCCTCTTGCATCTTCTATTCCATTTTTTAAGTGGTCGGTGAATGAACCTAGTTTTTACATTCTGTAAGTGTTAAGTTAATCAACCACTTTTACAATTACCTCTCTCGCAGTGCTCGATCGTGAGACAATTCGGGATAAACTTAATAAGTTGCAGTACACTCTATATTGAAACACTCTGATTACACATGTCTCTTAACTCTTAAATAACTTCGTAAAGTTATTTAACATGGATCTGTTTGTCCTACATTATGATTTTAGTTATCCAGAAATAAAGTTCTTCTATTAACTAATTATTAAGGCCCTCTGGTATGTACTGGATTTGATACTTTAATCAAGATCCTCGTGAAAACTAAAAATCTAACATTCTCATGGGCACCTGTTTTTGAAGGTTGTTTTGGGTGTGTTAAATTTTGATTAGAAATTGATAATTGACGATTTCTTAGGGCATTTAACCTTGCCAAATGCATGATTGAACGGAAATAGCTAGAATCAGCACGTAGGTTCTGTGACAGAGGTGTTGACATTTACAAATAACTGTGATTGTTAAAGGGCTTTGGGCAGAGATGCCGGTGTTTGCAAATCGTTTATATCATACCTTCTTGGAAAAGAACATTAAAAGGAACCGAAATGGTATATCAAACATGTCATTGTTATGAAAGAAAATTACAAACATTTTTATAGGCACCTGTTTTCTGAAGGTTGTTGTGGATGTGTTAAGCAGATGATTAGAACGTGATAATTCCTTTCTAACCCATTTATGCCGTACCACTTGTTCGATGATTAATTATAAAATGTCTTTCCTCCTCAGTTGTCAGGTTGTCTGTTGTACAGCCAGCGCCACCCGCAGCTACCTGGATTTTTGATTAGAGTTCCTTTGATAACCTTGGATTAGAAAACTATACCTGCTAATTTAAAACTTGTTTTTTTTTAAATACAAAAGAAACCTAATTAACGTGAAACACACGAACTAGTTCTGTCTCTATGTAGTTCTTCTAATAATGTTTAACGAAGGCGCAATTAAATAGAGGTGTGATAAAATCACATTCTTTACTATTAGTTTGCATATTTGCAAGTCCTCGCCTCGTTCTGTTAAGATTCTAGCTTTTGCTTCTTTGGGTTGCTAAATAGAATAAAGATTTGGAATTTGATATTGCGGTGTGCTTTATATCAAAATGATTAATCAATTAATAGTACCTTTGTGATATGATATCTGTTTGTTGTAATAGGAATTGCGTGAGTTTTTGTCAAATACTGGATAAAAGTAAGTGTAAGAAACGAAGTGTTAGTTTGTTAACTTATTCATCATTGTCATTGAAGTTTTACATGGTTTCACTGTATGTGTACTTTTCAATTGGTAATTAAGAATCATATTTCTTTCTTCATGGGCAAAATTTTGAAAAGCTGGAAGAAGGAGCTGCACTTCGTTCTTCTCGGCGCAGTGTTATTACAAAGTTAATAAAATGTTAAAAAGTTGATTTTATGGTAGTTAAGCAATCTGATAAATCCAATCCATTGATGATTTATCTATCAATTGTTTACGTTGTTTTGAAATACCTTGTTTTGAAGTACGTTTTTCCTAAATATGTTGTTTTTAGATAATTGTTTGATTCAACATTATCAGCTAAAGTTTAAGCAAGAGCAAATGTCAAGGGATGTTTGTGATTCAAACAAAACGTATTAGACAACTTTTGATTATATAAAATATTTTCCATTTCACTGTCCATGTTACTGTTATTATGCAGGTACTGTCCATACTGCTTCTGCAACTACATTGTCGTATAATTGCATTCTCTATGGATGCTCACTTGCATGTCAAAATTTCAACACTGTCAATTTACGTATCTATTTGATTAAGGAATATCAAAATTTTCCGAATTTTTAATGGGTATTGTGATTTCAACAAGTTAAAACCATCAAAAACATATATTAATGCATCATATATCTATCTAGTATACTCCCAACTTAGAAATTTATAGATGAAAATCAAGAACATAAATAATAATCATTATTTAAATTATTTGGTCCATTTGTTTACATTTTTACGAGTTTCCACAAAAGTAAGACCTGCAAATTGTAACTTTATAGATCGCCGCTGATGGTGAACAAAACTAGTTTTTCTAAACTGTTCAAGAGGAAATTTGTAAGAGCAATAACCGGACCTATTTTGATCTTAATTAAATTTGTCACTTCTTATTGGTTTGCTCTAGATTTGAATTAGTGAATTCCCCGCTAGTTATACTCGAATTCGGAAAGTTTTAGACGTAATTTGCATGCTTTGAATTGTAAGTTGACGGTCGAAGTCACGTAGTCTTAGCCTGGGACATGTATCTACATAAGATAATTCAAACAATAGTTATATAAAAATTACAGCTAGTAGCACATTGCCAGATACCGTTTCTTTACAGATTTCATTTCTTCAGTAGAAGTGGAAATCAATGAATGTTTTAACTTAATCTCAATAGAGGTAACAATTCAACTCTACTTTGCAGCCAATTGTACGTTATACGTCAATGTGCATAGGAAGTAATCTTCATATATTTGTTACATCGTCGGCAAGTCGATGTCAATGCGCATTGACGCAACGGATATAACCCAGCGTTGCCTCAATATGGTTGTTATATCCAAAGGCTGTATTGTTTAGATCAATGCTATATCGTATCTTTGAGAGGCTGCATTGAAATATAGGAACGTAAAAATGAAGCCAAATAAAGTTCAAAGTTCACCCCAAATTATATAGGCCTAACTTTGATGTGAAACTACACCTGAAACGTATTCTAGTTGTCTTATATGGTCCCTTTCTTGAAGGCAAGATTTAATCTTAGTTTATATCTGTGTTAAATACGGATAATAGTTAATAAGTGTAAATAGCATATGATATCTTGATAAAATATCCCCTGGCGTTGCTCATAGTAAAACAATGTAAAGAAAACTGAAATATGACTACCAAATGAAACGTGCTGAACAATGGAAAACAATGCAATGTAATAACAAAACTCAAATAGTCAAACAGAAGTACCAAATAAAGCTTGCTTAAAAATGAAGCGCAAGGAATATAATAACAGGGCCTCATAGCAAACCAGCTTTCAGCTCAATGAGCTACCCTGTATAAAGGTAAGAAATACATGAATAGATAGATCAATATAAAAACTCAATCTCTTAAATAAGACAAATAAAGCTTGCTTAAGAATGAAAAGCAATAAAATGTTGATAACAAAATTCAAAATAGTTTGAAATATACTTACAGGTCTATAAATCAATTCAAAAATTAAACATGCAATTTGCTTGACGAAGCAATTAGAACTAAGTTCATAAATTCAATTAGAACCATAACTTACTATTGACAACTAATGGCCAAAAGACACAGATTAATATAATATACATTGTTAGAATAAACACACATTCTGAAAATAAAGCATATTCTTTATCTAAAATCATTATTAATCAAATGTAGCTATTCTCTTATAAAAACATTTGTTGCGCTGCTACTGGTGTAATTCAGTCTCTAAAATCAATTAGGTACCCGTTCGTAATTCAAAGATTTTTATTAGGAAAAGATCAATTATGTTAAAGTTGCAGGTAAAGATTTATTAAGGTTAATTATTTTAGATAAAATGACTAAACAATTTTCAATATTCTTTTAATGTACGTTAGACATTGCCTTTTCAGTCCTATGAAAAGCTCGCCAAGTGAATAGTAATTGTCGCTTTTTAATTATGATTGCGTGTTTTTCATCTTTATAATTAAGAAATTAAACTGTTGAGTAATAACCGGCAAGCACAAATTATTTGAAGAAAAATGGGCGAAACGAAGCAAAGCACATTACCGCACATTAATGAAATTCAACATTTTTACATCATGAACATGTACACACCAGCGAACATCATAAATATACCAAACATAAAACAAAACAGACATGAGGTTGTCAAAGAAATAATCATTTCAAAATTTTCACTCTAAGCCCCGCCGACCAATAATATGAATGACATCATCATTTTATTTCTTTTGAAATTATTTTCCAATTTAATACATACATTACAATATTATAATGAAAACACATAACAATTTATGAGAAAATGGTGAGAGGGTTTAGAAGCCGGAACTTTTACAAGAAGCCCACCGTAACTGAAACTAAATTAATTAATTACAAAGGAAATAAATAGAAAAGTGAAAATAGAATGAAAAGAGGACCCTACCCTACCTCCCCCTCCCCAATCCACACAATATGTCCCACCGGTAACATAAAGAAGCCCAGGAGAGAAGTAATAACGTGGTTGGGTAAAAATAGATAAGACGTCAAAAATAATCATAAACTAAGTGGAGATGAATACATAAAGGTAAACTAGAGTTGGTCATAATTAGATATAAGTGTCTTTTTCAACTTTCCAGAAAATAATTTTACAGTTTTATGATTTTCTTTTATTTTATAGAATCGCATATTTGATTCCAGAACTTAAAACCATTAGATACAATGCAGCGTTTGAAAAGGGCATAATTCATGGGAAGAGAAAATAAATGATAGGAGAACCTGGTATTGTGGGAATGTATACTATGAGTAAAACAAATAATCCTTGAAAATATCTGGTAATTGTTGATTAACATATCTAAAAATGAATACAGCGCATTGGTATCTGTGGATATCAAAAATATTAAGAAAACATAATCTGGTAAAAGAGGGGATGTATGTGATTGAAAACTAGATTGGGTGATAATACGAACAGCCTTTCTCTGAAGTATGAATAATTGATTAGATGAGAAGGGTGAGCATTACCCCATACTATATTGCAATAGCTTAAATGAGGAAGAATAAGAGTATTATATCAATTTTTTTAGGATGTAACTAGGTACAGACTCTTTAAATTGTACAAAAAACCCAATTATTTTTAATCTTTTCAATATGAGAAGACCATTTTAATAAAGGGTCGATGTATAAACCTAAAAATGTAATGGCATCAACACGTTCTGACGTTTGATTTGAGAATTATCAATCGATATATCAATATTATTTATTTTCTATGAAAAAGCATGAAATAAGTTTTGCTGATATTTAAAGATAGCTTATTGACCTTAAACCAATTGGCAACATTTTTTAATTCAAAGTTGAATACTAGAATGATATTATCCAAATTCTTGTGCTTATACAAAATAATAGTATCATCAGCAAAAAGTGTAAAGTGTAAAAGATGTGAAGAATAGGTAATATCATTTACAAATAGCGAGAGTAACAAAGGCCCAAGGATTGACCCCTGGGGCACACCATAATTTAGATTACAATACGATGATAGTAAATGTTATCAATGGCTACAAGCTGATGTCCGTTTGATAAGTAACTAACAAACCAATTGTAGGCCACTCCTCTAATACCGTGATGATACAATATAGCAAAAAGAATGTTATGATTGACAGTGTCGAAAGCTTGCGATAAGTCCAAAAATACACCTAATGAGTACTTATTATATATATTGAGTGACATCTAAAGCTGTCATATCAGTAAAACGGCCTTTACGAAAACCAAACTGTCTGTTGCTAAGTGTCCTATTTTTATCAAGGAAATTAGTAGTACGATTGTAAATCATACGTTCTAGAATTTTAGATATTGATGAAAGTACTGAGATGAGTCTATAGTTAGAAACACGTAAACAATCACCACCTTTGAATATCGGAGTTACTTAGCTTTTTTGGAACAAAGTGGTACAACACCAGTGAAAATTGATAAATTAAAGATAAACATTACAGGAGCTGCTAAAGGGAAACAATTATCTTGGAGATGATTAACAGAAATATAATCAATACAACGAAATATTATCAATATGTATCTGATAATGTTAGTAAGCTTATTTTATACTGTGTGTACTTGCACTTATTATTGATAAAGGAATGAGGGAGATATTTCTAATAATTTCTCACCATCAAAAACAATAAGGCACATCTACAGATCATGAGCTATCTGTGTACCAAATATGGTATGAATCCAGTTTGCTGTGTTCTTGAGATATCGTGTTTACAAGTTCTTTTCGGCAAAATCATATTAAACCCCGCCCACTATGCATATTAATGAAATTCAACATTTTTATGTCATGAACATGTACATACCACAGCTAACAACATAATCATACTAAATATGAAACAAAACAAACGTGCAGTTGTTAAAATATAAGCATTTCAAAAATTTTTAGATTCAGACATGTAAACTTCAGGTATTTAGCTGATTTCAGCTATTTTCCAAACTAATTTCACCTATTTTTTGCATAATTGACAATACATAGCTATTTTGATGAGAAAATTGATCAATTTCAGTTACTTTTATAAATCATCACTTACATGTCTATACATTAAGCCCCGTCTACTCATTAATATGCAGGACATCACATCAAAAACAAGAGGGCCCATCTACTGACCATGGGCTATCTGTGTATAAAATATGACATGAATTAAGTGTATCGTTCTTGAGATATCGCGTTTACGAGCTGGCCGTCACATACATGCATACACACATACACACATACATACATACATACACCCTTACACACATACATACACATATACATACTACATACATACGTACATACATACGCCATCATGACCGCATAGGTTCATGATGCTATCGCATTGGAACCAAAAAATGGCTAAAATCTAAAGGTTAGATTTAAGTTTTTAAGCATTAAGACTATTTGTGAATTTTATCTTTATAAATTAATATCTAAGTAAGTAATAATTCTCAGCACTGACAAAAAGTGTCCCACATGAGGTTTTGACTTTATTCATGACGTAACGACGTCTTTCATGACGTCATAACCAGGCCTGTCATAACATAATTGTGTATAATTTCAGATTGCTTTCCACAATGATGAAAAACGTATTTATTATATCTTCGTTATGAGAGTATGGTGACATCTCAATGCTATTGATGACGTCAATAAGTCATAATGAATAACGCCATTGACAAGGTCATGAAGTCACAATGTTTTTGTAACTCTCAATTGGTTACAAAACTGCACCGATTAATTTAACTATCACCTTTTCAGTCATTTTCTCCAGTTTCTATTAACTGAAATAACAACTAAATGCAGTATATCTTGTCAAATGGCTGTTGTCTTTTGTCCAATATGTTGCCGTAGCATTAGCGGGGTTATCACCTCTCAATAAAGGGTCCTCAACGCTGGCTACACCAGCTCTGCTGTTTACAGCAGTGTGAAAAAGGGGAACAACGTGTGTAGGCATAGTCTTTCCCTGCTAGAGACATACAACATGCATGCACGTTATGAAATCATCCATTTGTGACTTATTCAAAGATTGATAATTTTTGAATATGGGTATAAATCAGTTTGGTCCAAGTCTTAGTCTTTGAATATTTATAATTTGATTGACATCTCATTTCATTATTACTAAAGAAAGCAAAGAAGCTTTCATTTAGACCACAGTTTCTTGTGCAAGAAAGTTGTCACAACAAAGATCTCTGTGACACCTGAAAACCTCCGTCTAGCATCCTCTACTACAAAACTTCATACAGGCCTACGTACAAGCAGTAGCATAGCCACTTTTTGATAAAATTGTTCAAAAATTGGGATAGTTTTTGTTCTTATATTTTTCTGCTTAAATTCAAAAACAAAACAAAATTGTCCACAGAAGTGGGATAAATTTTAACACTTTGCCTTGGGAGTGGGTTCTAGAACCTTCTCGAACCCCATCACCGTTTTTTTAATGCTGGCTACGCCACTGCGTACAAGTTTAGTGTGAATGGGCAAGAATGATGCCATGAACTCTACCAATGGAGGTGCTACGGAGGTGGATGGGGTGGGTGGGCATTTACCCCCTCAAGATCGCTTTGTCCCACTTAAAAGAGTAAAGTGACATATTTTGTTCGATCTCACTTGAGACAAAATTGCTTCTCCCTTTCCCCCATGACTAAAATCCTGGCACCGCAACTGGCTGGGCCAAACAAATTCCACGAATTTTGCTCAAAACTGCTCTGCAGGGTGCAACACACTAAAATGTACCTGAAAATGTGGGCTTAATTTGAATGCACGAGAGCTTTCAGACTGAGATAATACAGTGATATAGCCCATGATTCAGACCTCCATAGTGTGGTAGTTAGTGTTTTTTCCTCTCACCCACACGTCCTGAGTTCGTATCCAGGTGGGTCTGCAACCAGTGAGTTAACAACTGGTTATCAAAGGCCGTGGCCTTTGATAACCAGAAAGAAAAAAATACTAATGTCCTGTTCAACTGAATAATTCCTAAGGTCATCCAATGGCGGTCAAAATTGACTGAAATTTAAACCCACATGCCTGTTCACTCGTCCGTGAATTATAAACTGGGTTGCACTTGTGCATAATAGACCTCTGTGGTGTAGTCAGGTAGTAAGTAGTGCTTTGTCCTCTCACCCTCACGTCCCGGATTCGCATCCCGGTGGGTCTGCAACCAGTGAGTTCACAACTGGTTATCAAAGGCCGTGGCTGTCTTGATGTAATGTTCAGCACTGGATGCTTTCGGGACGTTAAACCTTGCTATGCTATGCTGTTTAGTTTCAGATAAGGATGGGAGTGAAAACTGCATGAAGTGAAGTAGTGAGGCTGTTATATTATAGGCTCCATCAGTCTCGGAAAATAATAGACATTGCACGGGCTTGCTATTATCTCATCACCCACATAAACATATATGTTGGGATGAGATATTGTAGTCACTTTGCTGTATAGGCAAATAACTGCCTATAGATCCTACATTACATGATATGTGTGTGATATTAGGGGGGCTGGTGGGGCCCATATGATGACCTCATATACATTTTTGGAACGGGACAAAATGTTGTGATTTTTGCGTCTGTCTGTAGGTTTGTGTGTGTGTGTGCGTGTGTACGCATGCAACAATTAATTTAGTGTCGCTTATAACTCAAAAACTATGATACACAAATACACTAAAATTGGTGGACTGGTACCCCTTGGCCGAAACTTTTGTCCCCAATATTTTGGGGTAAAAAGGTCAAAGGTCACAGGTCAAATAAAACAAGTTTTTGGTGATGGCTGTATTTTTAAGGAATTACTTGGTATTTTTACAAATTGCATAGGTAGTAGGGTTTAACATTCTAAACAAAAAATAGAAATAATTAAAAAGTCATGTGGTCAAAGTTTCAAATAAATACTTTTTATGTAAGATTTTGCGTCATTTTAAACTCAAAAAGTACAAGATCTATACCAACCCTATGTTGTACCATGATACCGTGGTACATGAATTTGTGTCCCGTAGACTCTGGGGTCAAAAGGTCAAAAGGTCACAGTGCTATTGACCACTTTCACCATTTTCTCCTATAGTTATGGAATCATGACGTGAGCATGAATGGTGTCATACAGGAGGGTACGATACATGTGGACATTTCCAGATGTTGTTTCAATGATTTGAGTCAAGGGTGAGAGGTCAGTGGTCAAATATATCATTTTAGGGGTAATTATGTACTAATTTGTAAAATTGTTGTGCCACTTTAAATTCCAAAGTGCAAGACCTATTCCAATCCTATGTTTGTATCCATATGGTACATCAACCTGTGTCCCGTAAACTTTTGGGACAAAAGTTTAAAGGTCAAAGGTCACCTAAGCTAGTGACCCCTTTTAAGCATTTCCGTCCATAGTTATTATTATTAGCTGTATGCTGAAGGTGATGAGATCAGCAACTCCATGGATTGCTTTCTTGCTATTCAATTGAGGTTTAGCAGCAACAGCTATGATGGCGGTGATATCCAATCTTTTAATGACGGTCTGTCTTGCAGTTGCTGCACTTGAAGGTCGTTCGAAGTGAAGGTGCCAAAATAGCTATTACTTTCAGTTTGTCCCTCTTCTGTCTCCACATCTCTTCTCTCTTGGTCTCCGCCACGTTGATGCACGTCTGCATGCTTGTCTTGCAGACATCCTTTTAATGCACCATTGGTCGCCCAACGTATATACCATATGATACCCTTTGGAATGCGACCATTCTCCACGCGACGGGCATGGTGAAGACTCCAATCTCAAGGGTGTAGTCAACAAAGGCATATGTTGTGCATATCACTGACATCCCAACTCATTACTTTTCTTGAGGCTGATAATGAGGCCGATATCTTTGCAGGCCAACGCAAGGCGTTTGATGATGCGTTGTAGGCCCCGCGAAGTGGGAAGCCAAACTAGCGTCGTCAGCAAACCGTTGTTTGCATACCAGGAAGTGATGAACCTTTGTCTTTGCCACGGGTAACGTGAGATTTAACAGCTTGCAGTTGGATTAACAGTTTGGAGAAACACGCTGTCTTATAAATAATTAAACGATTGCGACAGGAGCATGGAGGAGAAGCCGTCAGAGATGGTTGAGACATATACGCCTCTTCCCGTTATGTTATTGTGAAAGGATGCAATGAAACGCAGAAGCTTTGGTGGATTACCTATTTTCTTGAGGAGCTTGAGACCTTTCCTGCTGACTAATGATGAATGCCTTGGTCAGATCGATGAAGGGTATGTACAATGATAGCTTCTGCCTGCAGAATGTTTCCTACACCTGCCTGATTGAGACATCATGTTGATTGTGGGCCTCTCAACTCTACACATTGTAATGCAGGGTACATGCGCCCTTCAAGCAACTACAACCTTTCGGGGATACCAGGACAAATATTTTTCCCACCATGCTAAGGAGCGATATTCCTCGGTAATCTGTATGGTCCCATGTGTTCTCGTAGAAGGTGACTATTTTTGTATCACGTACTGTTTCATTACTCCCAGTACTGGCAAAAATGTGTAAAGTAGTCTTGGCAGAGATGGCCTTCCACACTTGAAAGCCATATATCACTTCTACTAGTTGCCTTACTTGTATGGGGCCTTGCCGTGAGTCACGGAGTCGACGACGTTGCTGAAATCTTCCTCTTCTGGCAGTGTTTTGGGCTCCTCCCTGATTGGTAGGTTTGATATGATGTGAATATTTTTGTTGCTCGCATTGCTTTATCTTGTCAGCTTGTGTAGAACTCTTGGTAGTGTTCAGCCAATTGCTCCATCGGTGTCGTAGCCTGCGCTGTAGAAGCTGCGTGTAATTAGCACAGGTTTTGTTTGAGGCTCCTCTGGTGAAAACCAATATCGGTCTGGTGTCAATGCCGTGACCGTGGATGTGTCCGGATCACTCGGTAATGGTATTAAGTATTAAAAACGTGTTTGTGATGCAAAGCTGGTGGTAAGAACACAGCTCAATCAGCCTCTAACCGTTGTCTTTCATCTTGCCAACTCCAGAATATCCCATGGTGCTAGGCTTTGAGTCGTGATCAGACCTCTCTGGACACGAAATCCCTCAGCAAGAGTCAGAAACTTTTCTAACAGCAATGACCAGGTCTTTTCAGAATTATAGAGGAGCATATAGCGTTGAGGCGTTGGCGACGATGATGGTTGCTTTCCAGTAGCACCGTCAGGGTTTGATATTAGGCGCGCACAAACCTTTTCGGCATAGGTCCCTCATTAGGGCCCTTGTGGCTTCCAGGAGCAATGCCCTGGTGAGGACCCGGGGTGGAGCCCCCTGGAAACCTAGCATTTTCCAAGTTTGAGATGTTCCAAAAGACTTTAAATGTGTGCAATACACGGATTTTGAAGTCCCAAATTTGCACATCGATCAATATATGGTACGATTTAATAGCAGCATATAATTTTACAACGATACAGACTACCCCCCCCCCCTCCTTCACTACCCCACACACATTAAAAAACGTCAAAAATAGCCATTTTGGCCATAATCAGTTAAGGATTAGTTGTTTATTTCATGCAAAAGAGAAGAAAAGGGGATCACATATCAAATATAAAAGACTTAATTCTGTACAGACTCAGCAACAAGGTTGTGTTACGGATAACAGATCACAATGTGGACTTAGAATTAAAAGGTCCAGCGACGCCAATAGAGGTGTAAATCTTAAAAACTTGGTTCAAATTAAACGTGATAAAATTCATAAACAATTTGAAAGAAACTTTGTGTTTGAAATTGCGAATGCTAGATCCGTCAGAAATAAAATACCACTTATAGTGGATTATATTCGTTGACTCTAATCTTGATCTATTTTGTCTAACTGAGAATGGCCCAATATCTATGACACTATATGCGAGGCTGCCCTCTCCCCTCAAGGTTTTAGCTTCCATGAGGTTCCCCTCCCATCTGCCAGGTCAGGTGGCGGTCAGGTGGCGGTACTGGCGTTATTTTCAGATATACACTCAAGGTTGAATTGCTAAGAACTGCAGAAAAGACATCTTTTGAGTTTGTGATGTGATTTTTCGGCTTATCATCTCATACCGACCTCCTTATTCTAAAGCTCACCCAATTACTACATTACCATTTTTTCATGAATTCAATGATTTTCTTGAGGAATGTGTATTATGCCCTAAAAGACTCATTCTGACTGATGACTTTAATATTCATGTAAATGATAACAGTAATTCTGATGCTTGTAATTTTGCTAAAATTCTGAATACTTTAGTCTGAAATAACATGTCTGTTTTCCAACTCACGAGTCAGGTCATACCCTGGATCTTATCATTACAAGATCCACTAATGATCTATTTATATCACCACCACAACCAGAACTTAAACTATCTGATCATTGGTCATTTAGATGTGTTCTGAACATACCAGGGACATTGCTTTCAACTGAGGAAATAAAAGACGGGAAATATCGGAACATTTAATATTGACCAATTTTTTGAGGATATTGCTGAATCACCTTTACTTAAAACAGACTGGTTAGATTTGGAATGTCTTGTGGCTTGTTACGACGAAACATTAATTTCCATTTTAGACAAACATGCTCCAGTAGTTACCAAGGTGATTACCACTAGACCTACAGTGCCATGGAATTCAGATGATTTAAAAACACTACGCTCACAGTGCAGAAAAGTTAAAAGGTTGTATCGGAAATCAGGTTTGGAATCAGATTGGCAAAATCTTTGTTCACTTCGCATTTGTTACTCATTTCAGCTTGATTCTGCAAAATATATTACTACACTACAAAGATATACGACTGCCAGGGTGATACCAAAACACTTTTTAGTGTTGTGAACTCACTGTGCAAAAACAGATATGTGGATTCTTTCGCACCACATGGTAATGCGGTAGAACTTGCTAATGACTTTGAAAATTTCTTTGGTTCTAAAATTCAAAAGATTCAAGACAATATTGACACTATTAAAGCTGACAGTTTTGAACTCTGCGATGAGCTTCACTGCGTTGATGTGATTTTGTATTCCTTCACACCATTATCCATTATCTGCACACGATGTTCGCAAACTGGTTATATCTTCTAAAAGTTCGAGTTGTATTTTCAATCCAATACCAACATGGCTGCTTAAGGACTGCCTAAAATTAATTCTCCCTGACCTTACAACAATGATGAATTTATCTCTCAGAGATGGTGCAGTACCTAATAGTTGGAAGAATGCAACTATTGTTCCTCTGCTAAAGAAAGCAGGATTTGAGTGTTCATTTTCCAACTACAGACATGTGGGTAATTTGACCTTTGTATCAAAATTGGTCGAGCGGACGGTAGTTGACCAGATTGTTTCTCACTGCTCACAACATGCTCCCCTTCCAGACTGTCAGTCTGCTTACAGAAAGAAAAAACTACCCCACAGAGACAGCCTTGAAGAAAATTCACAGCGATATTATGTTAAATATGGACAAACAACGATGCACCTTCTTCTTATTTTTGGATCTGAGTGCGGCATTTGATACCGTAAACCACAGCACTCTCCTCAACAAACTTCACTTTCAGTATGGAATTGCTGGTGACATCCAACAATGGCTCATATCCTATCTATCGTGTAGAAAGCAACATGTTTTTGTTAAAGGTGCTAGATCCAAAAACTTTCCGTTGGACTGTGGCGTACCTCAAGGCAGCTGCTTGGGTCCCACAATATTCTTGTGTTATGTTTCTCAACTCTTCAGTATTGTGTCAAAGCATATCCCACAAGCCCATAGCTAGGCTGATGATACTCACTTTTACTGCTCATTCACTGCCGGCTCTATCTCAGAGAAAGAGGCAGTCGGGGCAATGCAATCTCTTATTGCTGAAATGAGGTCTTGGATGGTCAAGAATAATCTCATGATCAATGACTCCAAGACTGAATTTCTTCTAATTGGCACTCGTTAGCAATTAGCTAAAGCTGGAGTCCAATCCATCAAAGTTGGTGTTGCTGAAATAAAACCATCTGTTAGTGTAAAATATGTGGGTGTTTATTTGGACAATCACATGTCTATGAATATTCATATTGGGAAAGCTTGTTCCAAAGCTTATCACAGTCTTTATCACATTCGTCAGATTGCCAAATATCTAAATGTAGTTTCCATGAAAATCCTTAATAATGCTTTTGTCATAAGTCACATTGATTATTGTTTTTCACTTCTTGTTGGACTACCTGATTATCAACTTCACAGAATTTAAACAGTACTTAATGGTGCTGCTCGGTTGATTTTCAGACTATCAAAATTTTCTCACATTTATGCTGTTTTGAAGTCCCTTCACTGGTTACCAGTCAAACAAAGAAATGATTATAAAATCATTTTATAAGTTTTCAAGTGCATTAAAGGCTTTGCTCCAAATTATTTATGTAAAATGGTACTTGAAAAACCATCCAATTAATATAATGTGCAGCTTGATCCATTGTATTTCTATTTATATTGTCATTTCTGTATTACTATTTTTGTTTTCGTATCTAATTTCCTTCGATGTTAAGCGCTTTTGAATGTTTTTACAAAATTTGCGCTATATAAATGTCTGTATTATTATCATTATTGTTATCATTACTATTATAAATTTTTGAAATTTCGGACATGGGGAACGTGCCCCCACCCCCTTACTCCCCCTTGCCGGCGCCACTGTTGCTTTCTCTGAAGTTGTTGAAAGATGCATGGAAATTATGTGATCTGAGCCATCAGTTGGAGGCTCCAGGATGTGGCTGACAGCAAGGTGTACCTCACACTACCGACTACATACAGCCGCACTTCAGCCTCGGATCTTCTCTGTCTGAAGAGGGTATAGTTTTCCTCATACAACGTTCCGCTGGAAACAAGAATGTTGCAGCGATATCGATGTTGAGCCTCTTTGGTTTCCTTATTGATGATGGATGTTTTTGCGAATTGTTGATTTGGCACATATTGTCCGAGAGGCCAAAGTGACAATTTCTGCTTCCTTATCCTAGTTTGGCCCAATGTGATGTTGCATTATCTTCTTCTGGTGTATCTTTAAGTCACAAGCACCCATTGAAACATATATACTTAGACGGTCCTTATAGACCAGGAAGTGCCCAATTTTGGTGGGTGGTAGCTGATCATGGAGATGCAGAAACTCTCCCACCACCAGATTCGTAGTTCCTGTTATTTATGTAAATTGGGTTGTACTTGTAACTCGAACCTGTTTGCAGCAGCAGCACCAAAGTGACCTCTTGAGTGCGCGAACATGGGTAGATTGCACGGAGACCCTGAACCGCCAAGACATCAGAATCCCTCTTTCTGGTGTTATACAGAGAAATGCATGGCAATATGACAGCTTGGATACATCAGTTACCGGAAAAGTGTCAAGCCCAGCACACGAAGCGCCTTAAAGGTTTCAATCTGGATTTATGTAGGATTGAATCCCTTAGCCTTCGATTCTCTCGGACACACATAAGGTAGTGTGGACATTTAGTCCGTTACCGACGATGTCACAGGTTTTCCATAATTGGAATTCCTCAGTTCAGATTATAGTATTCAGTTACTAAGTAAGGCCATGGTGTGGTTGTCTTAAAATTCCTGTTTTCTATTCGGTTTATGCAAATTGATGCATCCCTGGTATTTTTGGTCAGTGGTTCAAGTTTACCTGTTGAGTAAGATGTTGGGAGGGGCAGTTGGTAACTGAGTGTTCGTAGGAAATTGCCTGGAATCAGCCAGCATTTCACTGCTTCGGGGTTTTAAGGTTAACCACCATCTGACCATACAGTATATCATTGTTTGCAAGGATGCAGAACTCCACTCTGTAAGTTGATTTGGTAGTTCTTTAAAAATAAGTTTGTGGATGCATGAAACGTACTAAAATTGAGCGTATGTTAAAAATTGTTAAGCAAAAATGATCTTAAAGATGCAAAGTATATTTGTTTAGATTTTGATAGATTGCTGATAATTCTGACTGGAAATCAAACTATTTGTTTCATATAAGAGATGTAAATGAATTAATTTATGGAAAAAGCTTTATTAAAATGAAGAGATTTATGGAAATAAAAGGATGGGAGTTATGTTAAGTGAAATATTGAAGTTATTATTTTAAATTTATGATGAGGAAAATTGTGGGATGATACATCAGTCTGTAGGCATATTTTATTATGATTGTGGGCATTAAGTAGGAAAGTGCCACAGTTTTATAAAATGTGTTATTATAAAAGAAAAGAAATGTCGTCCG
>JAIGNY010001348.1:365000-417500 GCA_020152595.1 Chiridota heheva | reverse complement strand
AAAACAATCATCTGACCCAACCTGCTTTTCATACCTGTTTCCGTCTTTGTGCAGTATGTTTGTATTTCAAAATGTTTGAAAAGTGTATATGAGCACTCGACAGCACGAGAGGATCCACTGTGTGAAAGATTTACAACATTTTTACTTGTACAAAATGCAATTTGTCTTTGAAAAGTATTTGTAATTGTTTCGTTATCATATTGAAAACTTATCAATAACCTATCAGGACCATTCCATGGTCCGCCACATAAGTCACAGACCGCAAAATGATCATGGCAGGTCCATAGAATCCCTAGTGGTCTGTCAGAGCCATGCTACGGCCCGTCACATAGGTAACAAACCACGATTTGGCCCTGGCATATCGCCAGGAGCCCTACGGGTCTACCAGAGCTATTTCACGATCCTTCACGTAAGTTGCAAACCACGGAATAACCCTGGCAGATCTTTGGGAGACCCTAAAGTTCTACCAGTGTCATCCACGGTCCGTCACGGACCGCGGAATGGCCCATCAAGAATTATTTAGTGAACTATCATAACCTATGAACTTTTTGCAACAATCGTTTATAAATGAAACCTTGCTTCAAATCGTGAAGTTCTCAAAAGTAATTACTAAGACAGACCTTATCAAAGTCCTTCACACAAGTCAAAATTACTTCAAGTATTCTTTAGAAAAATCAAATTATAATTCTATTTTCAAAATCCCCAAACGATTTCGCATTGATTACTTACGTCGTTCGATGGTGACAGGTGGTCTAGTCATGCCTAATGATTTTAATCATATGTGTTTTCTTTTTTTAAAACACTACAACTGAAGTGTTAGCAGAAAATTACCTTATATAAGAGGTATAATCCCTGCTAGATAACATAATTGACTAATATTTTTGTCATTCTCATCATTCCCGTATTTATTATCAAATTATGTATAACACTCTGATAAAAACTGGAAAGAGCAAGCATAAATCAAAACTTATCCAGTTGCCTCTTGAAGTTTCTACACTAGTTTACCTATTATTACAAGTTGTTACTGAGAAGAAAATCACATGATATAAATTAGCACATACATGATTATATGACACAGTAGCATAATATCATTCAAATGAAATATGCTCTTCAATAATTTATAAGACTATACCACGCGTGGTGATCGTCAAAAGACGTATTCGAAAAATGATTTCAAATAATCTTTTGATTAAATTACCGTAATTTATCATAGGTTTACACTGGACAACATCGACATTAATGTTAAATCATTATCTATGTTCACTAAAAGACAATGTCATTCCTTAATACGAGTTGATGGCAAAGAGGCGTATTCCAAAAAGAACTTCCAATGATATTTATTAAATTACGGCACAGTATCATAGACTTACTTTGTACATCATCAACAGTATGTTAATCAATATCTATGTTCGCTAAAAGACAATGTCATTCGTTATCAAGTTTTGATGATAAAGAGGCGTATTTAAAAAAGAGCTTCTCATGATCTTTTGATCAAATTACAGCACAGTTGATCATGGGCGTACACTAGGAATCATCGACATATTGGTACAACAAAAAGATTTCTGTTAACTTCTGATAAAGAAGATGAATCATTAATGGAATAGACGAACTCTATTTCTTTTTGCAATATCAAGAAAGTGTAATTACTTTGTATTTGACGGCACTATACGTATTACAATACTTAAGACTACATTACTAGTCTTCTATTATTCATTATGTTTTATAACTAGCAGTGATTGAAAATTGGAGGCACAATATATGTAAGAGGCCCTTTAAATGGTTTGTAAAGATTGCAAATATTTTCTACAACGCTCTTGATAATGTATGGAAGAGGCTCTTTTGCAATTCGTATCTCTTAAACCTGAACTGTTATCGTTTAGGATAAATTGAAAAGTTATTTAAAAAAGATTTGATATAACCGAATGGAAACAAAAGCTGACAGACAGCAGGGATCAGAAAATCTAAGGCTCTGAATGTTATTCGTGCAGAAGTATAGAGCCAAGAGCTCAAATCTTCCGTATACAGGGACGATTCTTTAAAAGAATTTACCATTTAATTGAAATTCCATCCAACTGTAACGTTTTTGCTATAAATACGCATACTGTTGTGCCAAATAGTACACAACTTAGTTATAACGATTGTAACATAACGTTTTTTTCAGTATGAAGATCTTTACATTCCTAATATACAATATTCTCTTTCAAATTGGAATTAAGGACAAAAGCATTATTAATGTAAGAAGTAGAAAATGTTTGTCTGAAATAACCAGAATGTGGGAAAAATGTCATGGACAACTTATTTGATTATTTGATTCCATTGTAAAGATTTTTGGTTGCAAAAAGTTAAGATCCCTTTAAGTGTCTTACATAGATTAAACCTGCAAGATCCTCGCTATCCAATATAAGTTATATACCAATTGCCAATGGACGGATACTTTTCTTAAAATTTGTGAAAAAGTTAAAGAATTATGCGCTATATCTGTAATGTATGTATCAAACAACAGAGCGATGTCGTTAGCTTAATTGGTCCTGAAATTTTATAGAAATTCAAAATGAATATTCATGGCACCCTCATTTGTATTGTACTATTTGTGTCCCTCATGGTTTGAGCAAACATGGTCAAATATTGCAGTGATCAAATTATTAGAGCATTTGATTCCTTTAAAACGATTTTACTTGCAAAAAAAGTTGGCTACCTTTTTGTTGTTCTACATAAATTGAACACGCAATATCTCCGCTATATACGGATGTTGGGTACTTGTCATGTAAAATAATGAGAGGAAATTTAAGAAAATACACTTTATTTATTATCCATATGTATCAAGCAACAGAGTATTTCTGGCAGCTTATATAGCTGTGTATAGTAATTTAACATTAAGGGGGTCAAATCGATTATGTTACACTTCTTCCAAAGGAAATGACATTCAGCTTTTCAATTGGAATGATTCTTTAAATATTTGTTCTTAAATATAAATCTTTACTGAATCTAATAGAAACATTCGTTGTATCAATATCTTAAGCTAGTAACGTAATGGTAAACGTATAGTTTGATAGGAAGATGCATTTCCTAAATGATCTATTCCTTATTTTGAAATGTCTGTAATTTTGTTATAATATTGTGCTAACACGAATTTGAATGCAAACACCAACTCTTGTAGCAGACTCTCATTTGATCAAGATACTTGTAAGTATAAAACTAAAGCGATTTATACTCTGTGTTAATTACTCTCCTAAACACCGTTGATAGCCTGAACCTGCAAATTCTTGATATCCAATAGAAGTTATACACCAATAGACGGATACTCTTCTTTAAATGTATGAAAAAGTTAAAAAATTATGCGCCGTATTTGTAATGTATGTATCAAACAAAAGAGCGTTGTCGTTAGCTTGATTGGTCTTGAAATTTTTTATAGAAAATCAAAATGAATATTCATGAAACCCTTATACCTAGCGTACTATTTGTATCTCCATGGTTTGACTAAATACGGTCGAATAATGCAGTGGTCAAATTATTAGAGCATTTGCTTAATTTAAAACGATTTCTGTTGCAAAAGAAGTTTACTACCCTTTTCTTGTCCTACATAGATTGAACCCGAAATATTTCCGCTATCTACAGATGTTACCTGTCATGTAAAATTATGAAAGGAAGTTTAAAAAAATTCACTTTATTTATTATCCATATGTATCAAGTAGCAAAGCATTGCTATTAGCTTGTATGGTTGAGTATGGTAATTTAATACTAAAGGGATCAAATCGATTTTGTTACATTTCATCCAAAGGAAATGACATTCAGCTTTTGATTGGAATGTATGCTTCAAATATTTGTAAGTATAAGTATTAATCTTTCTTGAAGCTAATGGAAACATTCGTCCTATCATTATTTTAAGCTAGTAACGTAATGATAAACGTAAATATTTCGATAGAAAGATGCATTTCCTAAAAACAATTATATTCCTTCTCAGCGAATGTCTGAAATTTTGTCATAACATATTATGTTGACACGAATTTGAATGTAAACACAAACTCTTCTAACAGAATATCATTTTATCAAGATATTTATAAGTATCATAATATCTGTGTTAATTACTCTCATACACACCGTTGGAAATGGAAATGCTTACGGACGATTCCACAAACGTCATTATTTCAATTGTACCAGAGCTCCTCCTTAAATCTACTCGTGAAGGACGTTTCAGTAATTCTTCTTAAGCTGCTGCGAAGAGAACACAGAGCGCTAGACGATATATTTCAGGGATAATATTCGAACTACCGCAAACAAAAGTTTGTAGCAGAATCTGTATTGGTGGCGCCAAGAGAAGCTGTATGAATTTTGTAGGAGAGTTTTAGAGAGTAAAGTTGTTGCCTATTGTAGCTTACACAGTATTAGCCGAGAGAGCACATAGATCGTTTGAGGAAGTACAAGAAATTACGATCCCAGCAAACGATTGCAAGGTCTACTGTTTTTGTTCATTTTCATTTAAAAGTGAGTAACGTAAAGTTTAATTTTAATTTGTATCATGTAGATATTATCGCAGAAATAAGTAATATATCCTAAAGATATAAATAAAGTATTCCACTAAAGCATTTAGCTTCACGTTTTGTATGAGCGTTGTCAATATCTGTATCAGCATGTCGTTATAATAATCTATTAATTAATCTATCTGTGTCTATGTAATGTCCATCGTTGAAGTTAACTCTCTCTATTTATCTTTTCATATCTATATTTACTGTTTATATTTTTTCATCAGCCGTTATATCAAAGCACTCAAAATGTTATACTGTTATGTCAATTTATATTCCTTAGCTATATATGTATATATGTATTTTTTTCCTCTGTTGATAAAATCATATTGTTCGCTTTGGGAAGATAGAATACTGTATGCATGATGTTATCACATCATGAAAGTTAGAATATATATATATATATGTATATATATATATATATATATATATATATATATATATATATATATATATATATATATATATATATATATATATATATATATATATATATATATATATATATATATATATATATATATATATATATATATATATATATATATATATATATATATATATATATATATATATATATATATAAATTATAATTCTACATATTTTAAGCGCTACCGCATTCGGGTAACCTGGACAACGATCACTGAAGTATTTAACTTCATCATGATAAATTTAATAAAGAATTCCTTTCGTGCCATCGGGTAATGAAACCGTTTTGAATATTTTCGTGCACCTCCCACTGTTCATATGGCATCGAAGATCAAAGATAGATCACTTTGTATATTTCAACTGTTCTTAAGCTGTCAATGCCCAAGAAGTACGTCAGTCACTCAGATGATTTTCTGAATAAAATTCTATATATACTGACGATGTACATAATACATGCGATATTCGATATATAATTAATCCAGGTTACCCAAATACGGTAGCGATTAAAATATGTAGAATTATAATTTATATATATTACATACTATACAAGGCTTCCAACCTGCAAAAATCATATTTGAATCCATGATCAGCATATTCTTAAATGCTTTATAAAACGTAATATTTGCAGATGACAAAATTCATGTGGAGATCACGTGGAATTTTGAAAACAGAACAAATAAATAAATCCAATATAAACTGGAACAGGAGACTCATGGTAAGAGTACGTTTAATGTCCAAGTATGTTCATTGTATGTGATATATACAATAGTTTGTTAAAAATGGGAAATACAAATGTAAAAAATACTGTTTCTTTGAGAAGATATTCAAGTCCATAAGTTTATGTTAAGAGTACAACATCTTAACATCTTAAACAGTACGTATTCTATACCATTTATAAGCGTAGGTCAGATCTACATTACGATTTCTCTGGAATGGGACTAGAATAATGAAACATAAATTTTGTTTAACGCTTTGTCCTCTATCACATACGAAAGCTATTCTAGCCACTAAAGCAACATATCAACATGAATTATGTTGATTTTATCATTAATTCGAAGACTTTACCTAAATTCACACATAAGCAATACAGTAACAAACCGAACGACATGATATTCTGTAGTCATTGAGTAAGAATTTATCAAAAGTTGTGTTCTCTTCTTTATAAATAAACTCATGTCTTTAAGTCCTTCAGCTGTTTGTTAGTTTAGTTGTGAAAAAGATATCCGTTTTCACATTTTCAAAGACAAAAATCTAAATTTGGAGAGCATTTTACCATGACTGATTAATAAAACAGCTGACTTCAATGCTAATTATATTAAAGAGGAAAATATCAATTAGAGGACGGAAGGGAATGAGGAGGCGTGATTTCGGAAAATTGTTTTGTAAGTAAAGAAGACAGAAACCTTGGACACAAATTGTAGAGGATTAGTTCATTTATCAGACATGTTCATTTTATAAAGCAGAGGACAACATGAGAAACAAAGACACAAAATTATGTTTGTTGTCTGTTCAGGGGGACATTCGGTTTAAAGATTTGTTTAAATAGAATTAATTACGTTCCGAACATTTTACTTAAATTTACACGTAAGCAATACAGTTGCCAACTAAAAGACATGATATATAGGAGAATAGGTAGCTTAGTTAGCAGAGCGGACGACTGAGATGCTAGAGGTCCCGGGTTCAAGGCTCGGTCTAAATCGATTTTACCACAGCTATGCAGATAGACACGCCAAACATCAAAACGGAAGCATTTCATTTGCAGCTCCTACTCCTCATTCAGCTCTTGAGAGAATTGACAATGGTTAAATGGCGAACACCATCCTTCGGAGGGGACGTTAAGCTTTATTATTCATTATTGTTTAGCATTCACTTTTTTTATATTTGTTTCCCTTTTCTTTAGCAAATAATATAATATTTTAAGGCATGATCTTTAAAGGAATTGTTTGACCCAGCATTAGAAATATGATATTCTTCAAAATACTATCACCAAACATATCTAAAATTTGTTCCATGATAATTATCATTTTAAATATCATCAGTCTTCTCCAAAATGTTTAATGAGCTTGATTTTGGTACATTTAATTCCTTATTTCGTGAAGTAGAATTTAAAGAATAACTTAATGAAAGACCGTAGCCTGCAAACATATTTACTAGTACCAGCCTTAGCTTTATTGCTGCAATTGTCGTAAAGTATTAAATGTAGGAATTTCCCTGAAAAGATGTTAAATGCAGAAAGGGTGGCATTTTACAAGACTTTAATTTTTAGACCTTTTTGTTTAAGAGAATATTTGTACATTTCCGTATATTTTCATATATACAGAAATGAAGCCTGGAGCCTTCAAAATATATTTTAAATTCTTTAGAATGTCCCCATGTCATATTTGCTTTGACCATTTCTCTTTGGTTGCAAAGCTCTGAGAGAATTGTATAAACGGCTGGTAAAAGGTAAAGTGTGACATCACACATCACATTTCCCAAAGTCTTTGCATAGTCAATTCAAACATATTGATATATTCAAAATTGCAATTATGCTGCGCACATCAACGGATACAGCCTGAAACTGCAACCTTGCGATTAGTTCTTCTAAAGGAAAAGACTTTTATGGGTTTTAACAATCTCGCTCTCAGATAGTTACTCATTAAAATATTTGAAAAAAAAACAACTTAAAACGACTATTCTTTCTCCCAAAATACGTGAGAATAATAGTGTATCTTGGGAACACAGAACGACATAAGCCTTATCGCGAGAAATCGCGCGAGCACACTATGTGAATCTTGGTGTCACAGACCAATTTACCCATTGTTCATTTTCTTATTGAATTTCCTCTATCGGACGGAGAATTAGACGTTTACACAAACACACTTAATTTGCTATGAATATTTGCATCGTGCTACTTCTGAGGGCTGTGGAGTTACCTACCAATGACATTTTAACCTGAATTTAAATTTTTACAGTTTTAAGTTGTTTTGTTTCAAGAAGTTAATCATCTGTAGAAAACACTTATTATACAGAATTGATAGATTATTGTTCAGCGGATCATTGGGCAAGTCAAGGATGAAAATTGCAGCAACCAATAATTATGCAAATGCAACCTTCACGGTCCAATCATTTGTGTCTCCTTTGTGACCTGCTATATTCTCTCGAGTAAAAGTTAATTTTTAAAGCCAAAATTTGTTGGTTGGTGTGATTCGTAAAAAAATAGGATAATCAATAAGTATAAGTGGTAACAGCAATATAAAATTAATAATATTCATTCAAAGTGATACAGTTCTCGGGGTAAGTAAAAATGGTACAGCCTTACACATGGGCGGGAAAGTGGGCGAAAGTCAAAAGTGGGGGTCAAAATCACAAAAGATCACACTTAGATGCAAAAAATACCCATACAATATATATAAAATCGGAAATGCCCTTTCTTCCCAAATCCGGAAAATGACTTTACAACATAAACATTACCCATACATCTGTAACAGGATATTTTAAACTCAGCACTCAGTACTGCATCTAATTCAAGCGCGTTCCGTTTTCCAAATATAAGCATATAACATAATGCAGAAGCACCACTGTGCTTCAAAGTAAACTTACTTACACTTGACTCTGATTGCAGCCTAATTCATTATTGCATGTGGCATGTATTATTGTACCTGATCAATGCATTACAATGGGAATGCATATGGGCCAATTATGCCATCATATACATGACTTTAAGTTAAAAAGATGTCAAAATGGCTGATTTCATTTGACAACCTGAATCCTCGACAACGAGGCAATCTTTATCTGTACTCGGTTATTTGATTTCTTAAGACTTCACAAAATTAACATTGAAACAATAATTTTCAAAGGAAAGATAGATCAATCTGGGGAAAAGATGTTACTTATTAGCATATGAATTAGCAAATGAAGATCACATGATGAATTCACTAACATGCCTTTGCGTTCATATTAAAGAAAAGCTTAATTCATCTTCTGAGTGAGTTCAATCAATCATCGGCTGCGTCTGTCTCGGAAGACAATGAACTGCGCCTGGGTTTGGTCGTAAAATAGTGTTTTTGTATTCCTGTTTGGACATTGCGTGTCCACTTTGCACGGTCAGAGGCAATTGATTCCCAGTTATCAGTCAGTGTCAATGTCACCTGACTTCATGTCCCTCTCGCAGACATCCTTTGGGGCATTGCTGATATTCTAGCCCACCACTTAAGTTTGCTTCAGGCTAATGATGAGGCCAAACTTTTTGCAAGCTGACGCGATGCGATTTATGTTGCGTCCTACCTCAGAGTGGGAAACCAAAGCAGCGTCATCAGCGAATAGGATTTCACGAAGCAGGACATGCCAAATCTTAGTCTTTGTCCTGATACGTGCAAGGCTGAAAAGCGTTCTGTCGAATCTTGTTTGAAGGAAGACCCCGTCTTCTCAAGTGTCAAAGGCGTCCGACAACAGCGTGGAGAAGAAGATGCCATAAAGGGTTGGTGCGAAAACACATCCCTACCTTACGTTATTTTTTTTTATGGAGAATGAATTGGAAGATGATCCATCAAACTGCACTGTTCCCTTCATGTCATCGTGGAATGACGCAATCAGGCGTATGAGCTTTGGTGGACAGCCTATTTTCTCAAGAAGCTTGAAGAGGCCCGTTCTGACCATGCCAAAAGCCTTTGTCAGGTCGATGAAGGCTATATACAGTGGTTGTTTCTGTTCGCAACATTTCTCCTGCAACTGCTTAAGTGAGAATATCATGTCAATTGTAGACGTCTCCGCTATACACCCGCACTGTGACTCAGGTAAACACGCTCCACCTGCAATCTCTTCAGGGTTTTTTTAGCAAATGCCTTTCCCGCGATACTGTTCTTTCCTCCCAGCACTGACAAATGCGTTTGTGAAGTGAACCGAGCACTGAGAACTGGTTTACAACACTGGAACACCTCTGCTGAGATGCTGTATTTGTCGGGTGCTTTTCCATGAAGCAGAGAGTTGGTAGCTTTATTAAGCTCTTCCTCTAAGACGGCACGTCGGGCTCCTCCATGACAGGAAAGCTTGTTGTGTAACGGAGAACCTCAGCAGTCACATTTACTTCTCTAGAACTAAGCTCTTGATAGTGCTCAGCACATCGTTCCATCTGTCGGCTGCGGTCATTAATGATCTCACCTGTGGCCGATTTAAGTGGGGATGTTTCCCTTGAGCTGGGTCTGAAGGGGTTCTCCATGCCTTCATACAAGCCCCGTATGTTTCCGCAATAAGCCGAGCGCTGAATTTTTTGACACAGGTTTTACCAGTAGTCATTTGCGCAACTGTTTACTGTTCTTTGCGCATTTTTTCTTGCTTTTTGCAGAGCTGCGAGAGACTTGGCTGTGACCTCCCTCCTATTGTTGGTCAGGGCTTCCTACTTTGCTTGGATAACAGGCTCCGACAAATTCAGTTTTTTTAAAACCAGTCTGGGTTCTGTCACAAGGTTCCCGAAAGTGGATAATGCTGAGCCGTGGATGGTGGCACGGAGAGGGTCCAACATGTGTTCTACTGAAGGTATTGAGCCTGCAAAGTTAGCTAGAGAATGTCTGACAATGTCTATAAACTTCACTCTCTCTTCTCTGTTCTGGTTCTAAGGTTCTTGCTGTGTTGATGCGTTGGCATCGCGTTTGCTTGGTGTGATTGATCTTTCTTGGTTGTAGTCGGGCTCTACTGCGTACCAGTATGGTCAGTATCCCCATCTGCACAATGGAAGCTGTGAGTAATAAGCATGTGACATAGTGAGGCACTTCTGGTGAAAACAAAGCCTAGCTGGTGCCAATGACGAGACCATGGGTGTCTCCGGGACACTCGATGGTGTGGTTTCGTACTGAAGAAAGTGTTGCTTACGCAGAGTTGGTGGTAGAACACAGTTCAAGCAGTCTCTGACCATTGTCGTTCATCTTGTCAATGACGAAATGTCCCATGGAGCCAGGCCACTAGTCGTGGTTTGATCCCACTCTGGCATTGAAATCTTTGAGTAGGAACAGGTGTACGGAGTCAAGAACTTGTTTAATAACAGTGTCCAGATCTTTGTAGAATCTATCCTTCATCTCAGCAGGGTAGCATAGTGTCGGAGCGTAGACACTGATGATGGTTGCTTTGCCAGAGGAATTTGATAGATGTAGGGAAAGTATACGCTCCAGGACACTCAGTCAAAAGCATGGGTTCATCGCCTTAGGTTTTCGTGAGGGCAATGTAGTATTTTTCCTAATCTACCAAGACATTGTGGTATATCATGATATAGCAGAAAATGGAAACAAATAATATAATTTGATATTGTGTTGTGGTATAGGACTAGAACGAATACTCTACTTTCTTAAGTATTTTTTATTTTTTTGTAAAAGCTCTATGGACGTGAAAGAACAACTTTGACAACTAAACATTAACCATACATCTACCACAGGATAGTCAAACTCACCACTGAGTCCAATCAAGCTAACGCATCCAATCAAGCTAACGCCGTTTACCAAACTCTAAATTCATTCAATGTAAGTCAATATTTAATGTGCTATGAGTTATTGCTTTAGTTAGTTCACCTGAACAATGGTTACACTTGGAATTTATATGGGCAAATTATGTCATCATACACTATATTTTAA
The DNA here is from genome assembly GCA_020152595.1 of Chiridota heheva. Taxonomy (NCBI): domain Eukaryota; kingdom Metazoa; phylum Echinodermata; class Holothuroidea; order Apodida; family Chiridotidae; genus Chiridota; species Chiridota heheva. The sequence goes on along the minus strand of JAIGNY010001348.1, from coordinate 405,952 downwards.
ATTAAAAAGATGTCAAAATGGATAATTTTATTTGACATTCTTTATCTATGCTCGTTAAGTTAATTCCTTAGATTTCACAAAATTTTCATTGAAACATTAAGTTTAACAAAAAATAGATAAATCTGGGGAAAAAAGTAACTATTTAGCATATGAATTAGCAAATGAAGGTCACATGATGAATTCACTATGCAGTACACTTCAACTTCTGAGTTACACTCGATCAAGAGCGAGGGATAATCACACGTCTCTGTGAGGTCAAGGTAGGATATTTCTTAAGCTATCCAGACATTATGCTATATCATAACATGGAAACAAATAATATTTTTGTATATATTGTATAATATTTTTGTTCTATTCTTGACATAGAACTAGATGGACTACTCTACTTTTTATGTAAATTTGTTGTTTCCTATATCTATATGGTCGTGAAAAGACGGTAAGAAAAGAGCGAAGAATCTTCTATGTAAATTTATTATGTATTTTTCGTTATGAAAATCATCTCTTTGAAATTGTCCATAATGATTCATTAAGCGGTGCAGCAAACTCTGACCACATATCCACCAATTACTCACTATATCTCTATCAAATTCAAGCCGGAACAGATTTTCTGATGATTTTCAGTGATTCCCAAAATCCAAGGGAAGACAGGTAAAGGAGGACATAACGATTTAAATCTGTCAGGTTCGGAAACTAGGCCAAGCACGGCCGAGGCCTATGTATGGTCTGGTTATATGATAAAAACGTCGTTAATCATAGAATAAAGAAAGTTAATTCGAAATCAGACAATAAACATCAAAGCAAGGGAACGGAGATTTTGTGGTTAAGTAAACCTTGACCTATATATGAAAATAATTTGCGGTTTTGTAACATAAAAGCCCAGTCGTGTGGATTACGAACATTGTTCACATGATGGAGTGTATTGTAACACGACCAGCTTAACCACTGTTCAGCACGCAGTTTGCGTACCCTAGTTTGGAAAGAATATTTGTTTCATATTCTACGGTTTAGAATCACACAATTAAAAAAGTCAGATACTGGGCCTCCTTATTTGAAACTGAATTGTTAATATAAATATATATTGATTGTGGTAAACTTGTGGGTGTGTTACTTTTACAAACAAATTCAAACAATTGATACACAATGCAAATGTGTATAGTACATATAGAAATCAAGGCTTTACATAGTAGGTGGGTTTGTCGTGAAGTGGAGGAGTGATGGAGATGTTAAATTTATATTGGCGCGTGGATTAGGAGTCATGAAACAAACGATAAACTTGGGTACACGTTACTCTGTCTTGGGCGCTTTTTGTGATGATGTGATGCGGGATGTGAGTTTTGATACATCTCTCTGTTGTGATAATTCTTTAAGTAAAATTAGTAGTAAAAAATAAACGGAATAATTATCAAAGTAATCGACTTGATGTAAAATTACTTTTACTTTACTCGTGATCTAAAAGTCTTCTTGACACTTGTCCTAAATCCAACTACTTTCGTTGTTGTTAAAATTTTGACTAGCCATTACGTCTGTACGCTGACGAGTGGAAGTAAATGAATAGATAGAAAGTGTATAAATAAATACAACATTTGTGTATATGATAAATTGTAATAGGATAGAGAGAAATACAAACAAAAGCATCTGGATAAGTAAATTACGTTTCTTCAGGCGAGTCAATGTAATCATACGCATTGTACACATTTTATATCAAATATCCTATTATCAATTTAAAATCATGTACCATTTGTCATTTCAATCGATATACGATGGTATATTTTAAACTAGAATAAGAGGTTTTTCTATAGCCACCGTGAGTAAAATAAAGTGGAAGTATGAGTATAAGTATAAGAATGTATACCCCTCCTATATTTAACAGATTGGATTGTTATATTTCAACCATTGAAAGTAATAAACATGCGAATTCATTTTTAATGAAGGAGTTCCACTAGCTAAAAATTGAACTCTGCGCTACCGCGTGGAACCTTAGCACAGTACTGGTCACTCAAAGCAAATGTTATGATAACGAGTATGTTCTAACAGTCTAACAAGACCTCGTTTGAGGTTCCAAAACTCTTACAGTCTTATTGGATTGATTGATTATAGCTAAACACATTACGGTACCAGAAATCTTACTACATAAACAAAATGGAAAAGTAATCTGAATTCATGCCTAAAAGGTGATCAAATTATGGTTGTGTGCTTCAGTGTTAACCTTCAATGAGTTGCATAATATATATATATATATATATATATATATATATATATATATATATATATATATATATTTATATATATATATATATATATATATATATATATATATATATATATATATATATATATATATATCCCAGCAATATGTAAAATTCAAAGTGAAAGGTGAAAATTTAAGTCCCATCTTTAAAATATGCGAATAGAGAGCCATTCGTCAGTTTCTTGAATAAGTAAACCTGAACTAAAATTGTAACCAATTATATAGGAATGTGTGGCTAAGTACATGTGCTTAGATATGTTGTTTGGAATGTCACGCAAATTTTGTTTTGTATCTTATTAGATCATTTAGGAATTACATGTTAGCAATATGTAAGCTTCAAGGTAAAGGTGAAAGTCTAATTCCCATCTTTGACATTCGTGAATAGAGAATCATTCGGCAGTTTCTTAAATAAGTAAATCTTAAATAAAATTGTAACCAATTGTATAGGAATGTGTGGCTAAATACATGTGTTTAGATATATTGTTGACTCTATAAGTTGACGATCCTACTTGACCAGGTGACTAAAGTAAGCAATGAAGCCTTGTAAGCGATGAAACCTCGTAAGCGTATAATGTCTCTAAAGGAAGAAGTTTATCATGCGTCTCTCTTATAGGTGAACTAAACCAATATGTGAGGGCGTCTTTTTGCTAAATTTTTGAACTTTTCATGCCTTTTTTGCCTCCCAAAGCAATTAAATATCATTATTTATGTATCTCACATTATTTAGCATAAATATTGGTCTTGGAGAAGTTGTGTAGCTCTCTACGACGGTAAATAATAGTTCCCTTTAATTAATAAACATAATTTCTATTGCAATACATTCAAAATTTGTTATTAAATATTGTCTACTTTGCACTTTGAAATCAAAGAATTGTTTTTGATTTAATTGACCTCTTAAATGCAACATGTTTTATAGCGATTGGTTAACGCAAGAGATTGTAGAATTGCGTAGGTTGATTTGTTATATCCAATAACCAACTCCAAATCTATGGTAAACCCCTTATATAATTTGATATTTTATCAGAAAAGTGTTCCTTAAATAACGTATTGAAAATAATTTCAATGTACGGTGTGAATTGCTTTCAGAATTTGGTTATGCATTTTAATTACCTGTTGAATGCGTTTTATACAAATTGTTAAGGGCATGGAATTGCAGGTTTGGGTAGGTGGCAATGTTATATCCAATTATCAGCGTAAAATGTGGTACAGAGTTCATATAATTTGATATTCTACCAGTAAATGGCAAGTCTATCAGTAATTGGATAAAACGTTCTGCGAATTCATTTCATCCAAACTTTGGGCAGACAGGAGACGTTTCACTCCTTGAAACTTGCAGAATACGGTGTGTTCCTTAGCCATTAACATTTGACTTCACCTGTTCTTTTACCACAAGTAGATACATTATTAACAGTTTCATTTGGAGTTTGGTTTCTTAATATCCAGTAATTTGATTTATATCTCTCTGTAACTTCTGAACTTGATGACAACTAAGCTTACGTTGTGCTTCAAAATCCAGTTCGGTTCATGCACCGCAAAGATTATAAACTCTAGCTTTCCCATAGCAAAACTAGCTTTTAAATGTATCTCATATGGTGCATTGCAAAAATATGTAATTTCCATTACTTCTCTGTGGAGAAAAATCATACAATATTCACATAGATTGAAATTGACAGATTGAGCGGAAAGTGGGAATGCATATAAAATCATTACAGTATTTAACGATTTGAAAGTTTGTCAAACCACTGTTTGTTAAAATTTTTGAAAACTACTAATAGATATATTTTTTTGACAATTTATAATACAATTGTGGTTCATTTAAATATGATCACTTAAAAATCGGTCGAACATTCTTCTAGGTGTTAATAACAAAAAATAAGAGGCAACTAAGATAAAACAGATTGGTGTGCACAGATTCGCGAATACTTTTCATATGCCATCTTGAAATCTTTAAAGGTAGTCATTAATGGAGTTTTGGCTCTGGTTACCGACTATACAGCAGGACTAGCGCCAAGATTTACTCGGCGGGGGCTGGTATTCCCAAAAACGAGATATTATGTTAGGCACTTTCTATTTTACCAGACAGATTTTAATATTAATCGCCGACAAGAAAGGATTTTTTCCACGACAGGCAGCCACTATTTTTCAGAAAGATCACTCTTTTCACTGTCCCTACTATAGTGAGGACTGAGGCGATTGTTCCCATTTGCGATAGTGCTGGTGTCCTTGTATGTTATGGAGGGTAGCTGGTTAGGGTTTGATACGTCCCACATGATATCAGATGTGGTAGATAGTTAGGAGCAGGCATTGTAGATCTGTATTCAAAACAATGTGTATATATCAATTTTCAAAGTTTTCATGGAATAATAAATCATGGACAAGATGGATAATTTTTGTTTTTCTTTTCTGCCGATAAAGGAGCAAGTCTTTCCAACTGTGCATTGAGCACAATGCAATTGCCTTTGCGCGACACATTTCGCCGTTTAGAAAAAGAACATAAACGAATCGACTCTTAAAACTGTTTGATTGATAAATATCAGGATTATTTACTTTAAAACTGAATTCTAGAAATTCAAAATAACAAGGTCTGTCATATACAATGATATGGATAAATTGTGTTCTTTTGCAATGATTTTAATGCTACGATGGAAAAAGGATAGGTTCACAACTTTCTTGAAATGGGGTCGAAAGGCAACCTCGTGTACCACCTATAGTGCCTGACGATAACTTCATTGTGTAGATGAAGCCTAAGGAAGTTTAATTCCCACATCTGCTCATTAACTTCACAAAGGAACCTAGTGACCTGGTGGCATTCCACAAAATGTCAATTTCTCATCGAGACTTAATCAATTAAATAACTGAATAAACGCTTTTTTTACATCTAATCAAATAAGTGAAGGTTTTTTTGTTTACACTAACATTTAACACAATTTCTTTCCTTTTTTCGCTGTGACATTCCCAAAAATGTATAACGTTAGTAAAGGTTTTTCTCACTGTGTCATACCTAAATATGCCAAACTTTAAAAACGAATTAAAAAAAAAGAAAGAAGTTTCACATTTTGTTAATGTGTCATTCGCTGTAGCATTCCAAGATACGTCAAACTTCGGTAAAGAAATAATTTTACACAGACGTTTTGTCTGTTTTTTGTGTCCTTTTTGCTGTGACATTCCTAAAAAAATTAAAATTTGGTAGTATGAAAATGTTCGGCATTAGCAACGTTAATAGAAACGCGAGCTAACACCCGAGGTCACATAACCTTCTGTGCTATAAATAAGTTCCCATAGTCCTCTCCCCCTACAAAACACGTAATATCCACACTCTGACCTCTGTGTGTTAAACTGTACAGTGAGTTTACAAGAACTTACATATCTCAAAATACATTTTTGTGGTTTTAGATTTTAAGTATGGGAGATTAAGATATTGTGTGGTTGTTTGGAAATTTTAATTTTCTAAAATAGTAGCTCTCTTCTCCTTTTGCTGTTTGTAGGAATGTCCATGTAATGGCTTGTTTCTCTTTCGTCTGTGACATTTCAAAATATGTCAAACTTTAGTAAGAAATAAATCTAACATACAAGAGCTATACAATTTCTTCTTGTATCTTTTTTTCGCTGTCACCAAAGAGCTTCTACACAGCTCTTTGCTGTCACATTCCGCAATACGGTAACCTGAGAAAGGAATTAGATAAACGAAAAGAAACTTTACAGTTTTTGTCTGAATCTTATCGAAAACTTATCGTTATAAAATGTTCATATTTTTTAGCACAGGATGTCAAGTTTAGTAATTCACAAACACTATGTTAAGTTCTTTTTTCAAATATTTACATCATAAACTGAAATATGAACTGTATAAATATCTTAAAACTATTATTTTATATTTCTGTGTTTCTTTCTCCATGAGACAAGGGAAGTGACATACAAGATGACGATCTTTTTAAGAAATGATGTTACAGATGGAAACGGTGTTTTTTGTTTCACCCACCCACATGTTAGTAGCATATCGGTACATGACTCTGAATGAATATTTCAGTGAGAGTCAGAAATGTATATTTTGTCTTGTAAGATAATTTACAACATTAAGAACGTATCTGCACAAAATTTGAAAGGCATAATCAGCACGAATTTAAAAATCATGAGGAATTTTAATTTTCCAAATATTTTCCGAGTAATGTCCAACTTAAGGAAATGTTTGAAACCCTGAGTTTTAGACGCCCGGTTTTGTTCAAACTGTATGCAACCATGAATCAGAGAAGGAGGATAGCAACAGCATACACGGAAGCCAACATAACAGCAGGATAGCTTTAACTTAGATATCAGGTGGAAAAGAGGGGGAGACCATTAGTGACATGGGGAAGAACAGTATAGAAAGAGAGAGAAGATTGGGTTGAGAAGATTGGGAACGAGGCTGCAGAAGCAGCACAGGAAGGAAAATGGGAAAAGAGACTAGAGGTCTTATTGTCCAATATAAGGAGAAAGGAGTGATATAAGAAGAGACAATCAAACAATACATACAAACGCTTCGTAAATTGTTATAAAAATGATTTTTGTCATGCCGATGGAAAACAACAATACATCCGTCAAGTGTCAATAGATTTATTCATTACTTTATGATCATTATTTTTGTAATTTTCTTAACGGGCGAGCATCACATTGCCGTTAAATAAAGTTGAAGTAACCCAAATAATGAAGAAATACTCACAAAACCAAATACCAGAAAGCTTTACGTATAGATCTCCACAATTTGTACAAAGCCTTTTGAATAACGGTATTAATACCACATTAAAATGTGTTATAATTTTTTTGCATCTATTTTTAAGCTTTAAGATTTGTGTATATATATACATATATATATATATATATATATATATATATATATATATATATATATATATATATATATATATATATATATATATATATATATATATATATATATATATATATATATATATATATATATATATATATATATATATATATATATATATATATATATATATATATATATATGTATATATATATATCAAAATTTCATAATTTTTGGTAGACGGAAGTGGCGTGCAACACGTAAGATATTCTAAAACTTATAGATTATTCATTGTCTTTCAGTTCGTCATCTTAATTACGTTTTCGAGAAAGGATTAAATTTGTTCCATGCTATTCCCTAACTTGATTTCAAAACAATTTGTTTATATTTTTGGAATGGAAATGCTAACGACATAAATTATAAGTTCTTCAAATCAAATTTTATTTTCATTTAAAAAAAAAAACCTCTTATTCTTATTTAAAACTTAATAAACTTATCTTTAAGTCAAATCATATCCGGCAGAAAATTTGAGCGTGATCCCCTAGAGCAGAACGTCTAAACAAGATGAAAAATACAGCGAGTCAGAATCAATATCGTCAATTTAAGTGCGTTAGAATTTACTGAAAATGGTGCCATGTAAATAAACCACCGACATTCATAAGAATGAACTTTATTTATATAACTATTTTTATGAGGATATGTACAAGTCTTCTTAAATGATGACGTAATGTTTAACTGCTTTTTCTTTGTTTGTTTGTTTGCAAAGAAAGCTATACGGGGGCTGTTTGTAGGTTCGTGACATTGCTAAGGTTTAACTCATAATGACGTAAAATTAACAAAACAGAAAAACAAATTAATTTGATTATTTCATGGAAAATATTGTAACACCCGTCATGTCATTGGAAATTATTTTTCATTAATTATTTTACGAGATAAAGAACCATTTTCCATACTTTTTAGAAATCAGATTAATCTAATGATGACGCAAGTAACGACACAAATATTAATTCATGTAAACAGAAAAGTTTTGATTTTCTTCAGTCATCGGGGAAAAAAAACTCATTTGGAATCACCATGAAGAGTGACAGACAATTAATTTCATTACTTAAAAAGATATTATAGAGATACTACTGCACTTCCGTTCAGGATATGTTAACATTTAAAAATGTCATATATTTATTTCCTACATGTTCCTTTACTATTACTTTCATCCTTTTTTGCTAAAAAGCTTATTCCATCGAGGCTATAAGCTCATAGAGTCGGTGCTTATCCCATGGCGCAAGCGGATAAGAGTACACGATTCGCCCAGTCTATCGCAGATTAACTCCCCTACAGTGCTGGTACTCATTTTCACAGTTAAAGCAAGTAGAGTGTCGTGTCTTGCTAAAGGGCACAATGCAGCGCTCGCGACAGGAAGCGAACCCGGTACCTCTTGAATACGAGCTTGACTTCTTAACCACTCAGCCACTGCACCTCTTTGTTTACAATATTTATATAACAAATTCTAATCAAACATTTATTTTGTATTCATTTATAAATATTTCATAAAAAGTTCCCGGAGAACGGAATTTTCGACACTTCCTTCATCACTTTGTTTTCCTCTTTATCAGTTAGCCATGCTTAACCACAAAAAGTATCGCTTAGACAATTTCCTGAGCTATTAACTTTAAAGATATACCCAGGGACGTAAGAAGGGTCACATCTCAGGGTGGAAAGAACTTCCAAAACTTCCTGGTTACAAGCGAGGACACTTGAAATTCATGTTTCCTACAAATGTTGTTGCTTATTGAGAAAATTGAATTTAGCTACATAACCATCTTGTATTTTGCTGAGTAATTGTTCTTCGATATTACCAATTTTTACCAACTAGAGTAATTCAACAATGTTACCTCCCAACCGAGAAGAAAATGCGATCCTTTAAAGGGGCAACCTGCTAACGCTTTATACGCGTCTTTGTCGGATCATTTTGACACATAGCTCCCCCTAATGAAAAATGAATAAATAAGAAAACGTTTAAGGGTGTTTTTCTGTAATATAAAGTCTAAAGAACAACGTATTAAAAGTTTTATAAAATCCGACTACTGCAAAGGGTGTAATTATGACGTCATAAAGAGATGGCCGCCAGTGTTAAAAATGGCTAATATTTACACATAAAGGTTACATTTAGCAGTTAGTAACCACTCATAATGTTAATATAATCTTTAGACATTAATATCTGCGGAAAGTAATAATAAGTAGCACTGAAAAAACGTGAGGTCATTATTCATGACATAATGACGTCATAACCAGGCTTTATCATAACATAATTGTGTGTAATTTTAGATTGATTTCCACAATGATTAAAAACGTCTTAATTATCATATATATATATATATGTATCTTGATGTGCATGGTGACATCTTAATGCTATTGGTGACGTCAGGAAATCTTACTGAATAACGCCATTAATGACGTCATGAAGTTATAATGTTTTGGTAACTTTTAAAAGGCTACAAAACTGCACGATTTTCTTTAGCTTCTATTAACTGAGATAACAACTGAACATATCTTGTCAAATGGCTGTTATGACTTGTCTAATATGTTGCCGTAGCATTTGGGTCATCACCTCCCAATTAGGTCCTCACCGCTGGCTACACTAGCTCTGCTATTTACATCAGTGTGAACAGGCGAACAGGGTGTGTAGGCCTACGTCTCAGTCTGCTAAAGACATACATCATGCATGCCATAGTGACTCATTTAAAGATTGATAACTTTTGTATATGGACATCAATCACTCCGATTCAAGTCTGGAGCTTTGAATATTCCGAATTTGATTGAATCTCTTTTCATCATTGCCAAAGAAAGTGATGAATTATTCACTACACCAGTTACCTTGTGCAAAATAGTGGTCACAACAAAAACTTCAGTGACACCCGAAAACCTCCCTCCAACACCCTCTGCTACAACACTTCAAACAAACGTATGTACAAGTTATGGTGCGGATAGAAAAGAATGATAACATGTGCCCTACGCAATGGGGCTAGGACCAGAGGTTGTACTATCGGAGAAATGAGATTGCTTTTTTCCCCACTTAAGTAAGTAAAGTGACATATTTTGTTCGATTTATAGGTTCGTTTAAAGTTCAGGTGCCAAAATAGCTTTTGTCTCACTTTTGTCTCTACATCTCTTCTCTCTTAGTATCCACCATTTTAATGTACCACTGTAATTTGTATTCCCTGCTTCCCATGTGTCTCTTTTGATGTCAGCTGATTTCATGTCTCTCTTGCGCACATCCTTTAATTGCAGTATTGGTCGCCCAACGTGACTAGAACCTGACGAGAGCTCGCCGTATACACTGTATTATAATCCTATTGAATGAGACTGTTCTGCATGCGACGGAAATGTCCAAGCCAAGGAGATGGAATTCACGACCTCCATGGTGTAGTCCCCAAAGGCATATTTTGTACATATCACCGACGATATCTTTGCAGGCCAACACAAGGCGCTTGATGATGCGTTGTAGGCCCATTACGAAGTAAGAAGCCAAGGCAGCGTCGTCGGCTAACAGTATTTCGTATACCAGGAGCTGTTAAACCTTTGTCTTTGCTCTGGGCCACGGGAGATTTGACAATTTTTCTTTGGGTCTAGCTCTACACCTACACTGTACAGCTGTAATACAGGGTACATGCGCCCTTCAAGCAACTACAACCTCGCTAGGTTGTGGATGTTGATGCTCTTGATGTTGTTTATATTGTTGAGGATATTCCTTGCTAGATGTTGCAGGCTGTACGTTACTTCTGAAGAGTTGAACGCGTACGACAGCAGCAGGGAGGAGAAGCTGCAAAAGAGAGTTGGGACAAGAGCAACTATGGTCTACGCCACTTCCCTACATGCCATTATGGAATGAAAGAATGCAATCAGGTACAGAAGTTTTGGTGGACAACCTATTTTCTTGAGGAGCTAGAGACCTTTCCTACTGACCAATGATGAATGCCGTAGATTGATCAAGGGTATGTACAATTACAGCTTCTACCTGCAGCATTTCTCCTACATTTGCCTGCATTTGAAGCAAATACAGGAAAGGCTCATGATGATTGTGGGCCTCTCCGCTCTACACCAACACTGTAATACAGGGTACACGCGCCCTTCAGGCAACTACAACCTCGCTAGGTTGTGGATGTGATGCTGTTGATGTTGTTTACGTTGTTGAGGATATTCCTTGCTAGATGTTGCAGTCTGTACGTTCCTATGTATTCTCGTAGAGGGTGACAATGCTGGTATATTGTACAGTATGTCCTGACAAACAAATTTGTAAAGTATTCTATGTAGAGATGGCTATCCACACTGGAAAACCATATATCACTTTTACCAGGGTGCCTTCCTTGTATGGGGCCTTGCCGAGATTCACTGAGTCTGTGACTTTGCTGAATTCTTCCTCTTCTGGCAACGTTTTGAGCTCCTCCCTGATTGGTAGGTTTGATATGTTACGAATACCTTTGTCATTCACATTGCTTTCTCTTGTCGGCTTGTGTAGAACTCTTGGTAGTGTTTAGCCAATTGCTCCATCGTTGTCGCAGCATGTGCTTTGAAAGCTGCGTGTAATGAGCACAGGTCTTAATAAGGCTACTCTGGTAATCACCAACGTCAATCTGGTGTCATTGACGTGACCGTGGGTTTTTTCGGGACACTTGGTAACGGTATTTAGTACTGAAAACGTGTTTGTAATGCAAAGCTGGTGGTAGGAATACAGCTCAATTGGTCTATGATCGTTGTGGTTCATCTTGCCGATTCCGGAATATCCCAGGGCTACAGGGTGCTAGGCTTTGAGTCGTGATCAGAGCTCACTGTGGAGTTCAAATCCCCAAGCAAGTGACCAAATCTTTGAAGAATTTTAGAGGAGGATATGGCGTTGAAGCTTAGACGCTGATGATGCTTGCTTTCCCAGAAAATGTTGAAAAAATTATTGAAAGTATGTGATCTGGGCCATCAGTTGGAGGCTCCAGGCGGTCGCTGACAGCAAAGTGTACCTTACATCGCCCACTACATACAGCCGTTCTTCCTCATAAGGTCTTTTCTGTTTGAAGACGGTAGAGTCCTCCTCATACAACGTGCCGCTGGAAACAAGGATGTTGCAGCGATGTCGATGTTAAGCCTCTTTGAGTTCCTTATTGATGACGTATGTATTTTGTGATTTGTTGATTTGGGGCAAAATGTCTAAGAGGCCAAAGTGGTAATTTCTGCTTGCTTTTCCTAGTTTTTCCCGATGTGATGTTGCATTATGCTTCTTCTGGTTAAGCCACAAGCATCCATTGTGGGAACCAGGGCATGTCCATACGCTGGCTTTCCTGGATGCTGTATGTCTCTAGTAGGAAGAGACTTAGACCTACACACTCTGCAGCTCCCCTTTTCACAGAGATAGCCTGCGGTGTGGACCTAATTGAGAAGCGATGACCCCTAAAACGCTACGGCATCACACTAGCCAAGTCAAAATTGTCAATTAACAAGGTTATTGAAGTTGCTATTTCAGTTAAAAACTGGAGAAAATGACTTTAAAATGGAGATATTTACATTTACTGTTTGAAGATGAAAAAAGCATTATAACTTCATGACGTCATCAATGGCATTACGATGACACTATGTTCTCATAAAGATAGATATATGGTAAATAAGACGCTTTTCATCAATGTGAAAAGCAATCTGAAATTACACAAAATTTATGTCATTACGTCATCAAAGACGCTATTACGTCATGAATAACGTCATGACCTCACGTTGGACACTTTTGTCAATCTTAATAATTATTGTTTTATCTAAATATTAACGTCTAAAGATAATTTTTACACTTAGTGTGCTTAGAAACTCAAATTTAACCATCTATGTGTAGATATTAGCCGTTTTTAAAACTGGCGGCCATCTTTTTATGACGTCATAATTATGCCCTTTGCGATGGTCTGATTTCGGAAATCTTTTGATATGTTGTTCTTTAGACTTGAATACCATAACACATTTTCTTGCAATTTTGGGGGATTAAGGCATTTTTTGTCATAAAATGACTCTACTATCTGGGTAAACATATGGTTTGTACCATAAACACATACCATGTGATTTAAGCAAGAGCCCGGTATAACAAGGAGCTATTACGACACAAAATAATAACAATTTTGCTATTTCTAAGTTACTTACTACTACTATGAAAATTTTGCCCTTCTAAAAGAAACTAAACTAGTCATGAGAGCGATTCTATCAAAGAAAATATCTCTGGCGGTAAATAATGTAAAGTTGGTTTTTGAAATTCCATCTGGCAAAACTGCCAATTCATATTTGCGGAAAGTTTAATGCAAAACACGGATCTATAAATAAATATGAAAAATATATGTATTTAAACCGGTCCCGCGATCTATGTTTGATGAAACCGAACCATAGCCGAAATCTATACGCACCTTTCCTTTCCCTGAGCATTAGCAACTCACTCATGAAAATAGGTAAACAAGTTTTCTGAGATTCTTACATTCTTAAATATAATCTTATCTTTCTCGATTAATATTTTACGAAAATGAAATTCCCAATATTGTGATAACATTTTTATAATGCATTTTTAAAGTTTGAAATACGTCCGGCGGTACAGATTTTCAAGACTTTTGATACTTTAGGTTTATCAATATTTTACACACCTTTCACGATTATCTGCCAAAAATAAAACAGCCGTTTGGAAATCCAATTAAGCACGTCACTAAACAACAACAAGCGAATTAGAGATGCATTGATTAATTTGGCCGCCAGTAAAAGTTTATCGATTCGTATTTCGAGTGAATATTTGAAGAACATGTAACTCAATTATCATTTAAGTTCAAGGTAGCATAACATTTCTTGTTGTACATCAGATAGAGCATTTCAGGATTGTAACTTCTTTTTGCTACCTTGTCATTTACACGACAATTTTTTATCCAAGAATTGTCAGCATGCATGATTTATTGATTGAGACAATTTCATGTACAAATTCATTCCTCGCTAACACTTTTGAACACAGTCTTCTTCAAATATTAAGTACATCACACTTGTGTTTTATGTATCTGCTTGTCCTAAAGCTCTTGTAAAATGCATATCTATACTTAACTGACTGTGATTACGATGTCTATTAATGTCTTAATGAAGATTTCGATCGCTTTTGAATTTAGATGCAGGTTTTTCTACTTTTCTCCCAAACGATAGTGCATCAACCTTGGTTTTTTGGAGAGGAGTATTTGCTTAGAAATCAAATATCAGTATTAGAGGTCAAAAACGACTTGCTTGGTAAAGTTCGTCTATTCCCTGCGGAAATTTGTCTTCTTTTCGTACTTAAAACACCATTTTGAAAACATACATGTTAACAATTTGCATCAATGTACTTCGCTCAACCTAGCTATTGAATTCCCAAAAACTGAAATTACTTCGTTTGATTATTCACTTATTTCGCAATGTGCATTGATTTAACCCGCTTCCTCCAAACTGTCCACAACAGTTTCATATCGTTATGAATAACTAGTTCAGCGGTAATGACACTTTAATGAATTCACCTTGACTTTAGTCACCTTAGCTCAGGCATAGCATATATATATATATATATATATATATATATATATATATATATATATATATATATATATATATATATATATATATATATATATATATATATATATATATATATATATATATATATATATATATATATATATATATATATATATATATATATATATATATATATATGTATATATATATATATATATATATATATATATATATATATATATATATATATATATATATATATATATATATATATATATATATATATATATATATATATATATATATATATATATATATATATATATATATATATATATATATATATATATATATATATATATATATATATATATATATATATATATATATATATATATATATATATATATATATATATATATATATATATATATATATATATATATATATATATATATATATATATATATATATATATATATATATATATATATATATATATATATATATATATATATATATATATATATATATATATATATAAATATATATATATATATATATATATATATATATATATATATATATATATATATATATATATATATATATATATATATATATATATATATATATATATATATATATATATATATATATATATATATATATATATATATATATATATATATAAATATATATATATATATATATATATATATATATATATATATATATATATATATATATATATATATATATATATATATATATATATATATATATATATATATATATATATATATATATATATATATATATATATATATATATATATATATATATATATATATATATATATATATATATATATATATATATATATATGTATATATATATATATATATATTCTTATCTTCAAAAATGTGATAACTAATGTAAACCTCTGAAAAAAAGTTTGTAACATTACAAACTTGTTTTCACCTATTATATGAAGGCGTGGTTTAATTTTCAATGACATGACTGGTAGACCAATTGGTTGGAAAAATTGCTTACAATAAAATACAATGAATCCGTATAAGCGGATGGAAGGGGGAGGCTGGTCTTGGGAGGGACACATTATAACAACAAATAGATACAAATGTGTCCTTGAAATATAATTTTTGTCTCCAAATGGCCAAGCAGTAACTATGCAAAAAAAAAGAAAATGGGCAGGGTACTCACAACATGCAATTAAACATACTTTTTAGCACACCACCAGTTATTCTAAACTGCTCAATTTGATAATAAAACACTTAAGACAACTTTAAAATAAAATATGAAATACTTAATAATACGTAATAATATACTGAATTTTTTTCTTAATTGCCAAGTTCAAATTTTCTTTTTTTCCTAATCATACCCGACACAAATATGTAACAAAATCCTTTACTATTTTATTATTTTTCATTTTTCAGATATTTCCGTAACAGTGCTTCATTAAGGGAATTGTAACTGGTAGAGCAAAGCCTCTCGAGGGTCTCATATTTCCCGGGCAATCCAATATATCTTGCATAGTTCAACACAAGGCAATAACAGAGATGAAACAGAACTATTCACTTTTTAAACAGGAATAGAACTTGAACATCTTTGGAAAGTGACCTTACTTAGAACCTAAAATGACAGAGTGCCCTGGATCGATATTGCAGAGTTTTCTTTCAAGAAATAAGTCTTTGGGGAAATGTTATAATACTAATCAAGTGATAAATGGACACTCAACCTTGGTCTAAAATAACATGATACTGTTTAGGGTCATATGTTTATCATCCATTCTGCAGGTCACTTCTTTATTGTTTTTTCTTTGCTGTTTTTCTTTTGGTACAAAACCAGGGAGGCACTTATTGCGAGACATTAACCAAGGAGCTTCTACACAAGCTCCTTGCATTAACTGTAACATTTCTTCTTTTAGAGGAATTATCTTATTCCGTTTAGGCGTTATACATTTCAAAGATTTCACCAAGTGTTGAAAAGTGACCTCCCCCTGTGTAAAATGTGATGTCATAATCGCAGATCCAATACAAGCTATATTGTATTTCATCAAAATATAAGATAGTTTTCTTTTATAAAGAGCGTAAGTTATATGAGCTGATGGGAAAAGCACGCTCTTGTTAAGTGTTTTCAATAATTGGGAATGTGGCAATTTACTTTTAACGAAATACATACATATCTATCTTGTGTCTGAAATTATGACATCACACTTTACACTGCTTGGTCACTTTTCGACTCATTTGTGAAATCTTTGAAATGAAATAATTCCTAAACGGTAAAAGATATCAACATATTTTTTCCTCTAATTGTTTTCTTCAAAAGTCTACTATAACATAAATTAAAATGAATATTGTTTTAAGTCATAACAATGCTACGTACCTCTCTGGTTTAGTCGCGGAATTGGCTTTTTCATCTCTCCCTTTCACTAAAATATACTCTCTAAAAATACAGTTTCCTTCCGTTATATTCCTATCACACATTTGTATTATTCCCTCGATTATTAATATTTCTTTCTAAGCTGTAGAACCTTCAGGTGAATGTACCTGGACAATACAAATTTGTATGAATATATTCATATCTAAGTTTTACTTGAAATACAAATTGTATAGTGTAAATTTTCCAGGAATCCGATAAAAATCTACTAAGCAACAAGCTGTGTTTTACAAAAGAATCGTAGAAACGTTATATTATGTGTGTACAAATATAGATATATTTCATGTTAATTGATCGGTGGGTTCAGTGTATATAAGTGTTAAGTCTGTGCTATAGAATTTAAATATCTATGAAAGTCTAGAGTTGAACAGCCATTTAGAGCAAAATCTGAACTTTTAAAAGATTTTTTTGTAAGGTAATATAAGGAGACGGACAGCTCTAAATCATAAAGTAATCTATTTCCCAACCAGAGTCAGTTGAAGAAAAGAAACTCTGTTCTTGCTTATAGTTCGATTAAAATATAGTAAAGACTGAAACCGTTGGTCAAATTGTTTGCACTTCTTTAATTATTACAGACACGAAAAAAAGTATTCATATTAATGTTTTGTAAGTTTCATCGTCTGTAATATATTTCGTGATGTAGGTAATGCCTCTACATGTTTATAAACTTTAAACATGTTTCAAACGAATTTGATGAGCATGTTCCTTGGTTTATTCAACATTGGAAATTCAAAGTTACATATGTGCGTCTGTGTACACTACCTTCAACATGACTGGATCTAAATGACATACTTTAGAGGTATACTGACATTTTAGTTGATGCGCTAACACGCTCGAATATACTCTGATTGAATTCAGTCTTGAGATGTTTATTGCTTTTGGATGTGATTGATCTATATTACTGTTTCTGGTGACCAATTTGTCCTTGTTAAAACAATTCATTGTTATTATTTGTCTTCGATGGGTTTAATATATGCAATGCACTCGGCAGGCATTTGAAATCCATAGACCTGGGAATCATATACTTTTTATGCCGTGGAGAAAAAATACAGAAGTTATTTTGTAGCAAACACGCCTTACGGAATCTTGATTGGGAGCAATGCGTTATTTAAGAAACATTCTTCTTCGAGTATTTGCCAGTTGGTAGCTTTTGCCAACATCTATTTCAATGTATGTCTGTCTGTTTGTCATTCTGCTAACGTGCAAATGCAACGTTGGCAAATTGTTTAAATTTGAATGTACTTTCGTAGTAGAAAAAGCAAAATTTATCCTGAACAATTGTATTTGAAAACGACTCTATGCGGAGTGAGTTATACTATGAGAAAAGATATAAATATCACTCTTATTACACTCTCAACGAGAAATAGTCAGATTTTACCATAAAATGGTCAACTATGTACCTAACTATATACTTAACTATGGTCAATATTGAATAAGAAATGTGACCATGATATGATTAATTTGATCATAATATAATCAAATTTGACCATATTATAGTAAAATTTGTTGCTCAATTTTGTCTATAGGTAAATGGTGCATAGTTGACTACGTCATGTCAAATGTGATACAGTGTAATCAATTGCCTCTCCATGAATCACGAAGCTGAATTAACGTTTCATCACAATCTGGTTTATTTCACAGCCTTGTTTATGTATTATATAATGATGAAATTGTTATGTAATAAATAGACTTCTCTATCTTATTACGTAAGTCATGAAATGTTTATTCCTCACAATTTTCGCTTAGGTAATCATGACTGCAATTAAAAGCCATTAATAAAGATCAACAGTGTTACATTCAACGCAGTCATTAAAGCGTATTACTCTTTTTCCAGATCCGTTTATGAAAAAACAGAATTAATTTAAATTCAAAGATATAATTCTTAAGACCTCAACAGAGATTTTGCTTAACAAATTCAGTCATTTAATTCCTATTTTCTTAGAATGGAGATGGACAACTTTTCTTGTATTTATTAAACCTTTGACTTGTTGTTTCGTAATCAAAGATATATAGACCTAATACTCAGATACGCTCTTCTATCATCAATGTTTATAGATTTATGTAGAGGCAGAGGGTTTATAGCATTTAATGCACTGAAATGGCTTGGCTGTATAAGAAGTCTTTTGTATCAAAGTTAAATCCATCCGAGTTTAAATGCTTGGAAGAAAAACAAATGAAACGACTTCAAAATAAGAGAAGTTTACATATTTTCTCATTATGGACAACATTTTTAAGAATTAGATCAAAAGAATTTTTAAGTCTGAGTTTTAGTCTGAGTTTTTAAGTCTTTGAATTTTAAACAGAGCATGTGTAGTTTTCAAGTTAAGAGTAATCGAAGTTTGACACTTTTTTTTGATATATTGATAAAATATGGTGTATGAACAAGAAAACACTTCACAATGATTTTTGTTTTTCTTTTCATTTTTCCCTTTATTTCAGACCTTCAAAATGTTCAAAATGCTTTCTCCAGCTTAAAATTGGTTGGTAAAGATCGAATCATTTACATTAGAGCGTTAACAAACAATGGATTTAGCTAAGATGTCCCGAGCATATATCACAAGAGTTACATAACAATTTGCATATTTGAACAAATCTTCAAGTTTAAACCGATTTTGAAGAAATTTATTGTCCTGTATATTTATCTTCATGATAGCTGATTTTTAATCAAAGCTCTTTTTCGCTTCTTTCTCAGAATATATCATTCAACAATCCGTCATGAACAAGTGGATGAAGATACTGGCTCTTGTGGCGGTTGCGTGTTTCCTGTTTATAGGATGGGTAAATGCAGACATGACGTCAGATGAAGAACAGACATCCATAGAATATACTGACAATGTAGCGGACGATGAGGGGCTAATGATGGCTTTGTTACAGAAGCTGATAATGTCGAGACAAACACGAGGATGGACTCCTTCTTCAAATTTTCATTACAATGCTGCATCCAGTGCTGGATGGAAACGAGCTGGTATGGCTAAACTATGGTTTTGTTAAAAATTCGTTAAATTTAAGGAGGGCATGACACCAAAAATATAAATATATACTAGTTTTGCATACTTCAGTAATATACAAAATTATCATAATATCGCATCAACAGTCCCAAAAAGAAAATATTTGCACGAAACGAAATCGAAATCAATCAAGTGCTCGACGGTGTAAAGTGAATCAGGAAGTTGTGTGACGTTACTCCAATAACACTCTCATCAGCGAACATACAAAATACAGTGTATTTGTATGTTCCATATCAATGGTTTCTCCTCTGCATCGCGATCCCTCTTCTTCAGAAAATAATGATCTTAATATGTCAAGTCCTTTCCGATGTAAATAAATGTTCGTAATATAAATGTTTTTAATGAATCTTTTGAATAACTACAGTTAAGTCAAAACTTTTAAAGCCCGTTGAAATACGTGACGTTTGTGAAATTCGTGAACAAATCAATGTACAATGCAATGGATGATTTTAACATTAGGTTTCATAATATAATTGACTGTGTTAGGCTGCTGCCAAACAGGAAAACGCGGAACATAATTTGGTTTTCAACCTTGATATGATTCTTTTTTGTAAGAATTCATGCCTCATGATAATTTTTGCTACATTTTGATTCTATGACATTATTTTACATACAAAATATGTTATTATCGTGTGAATTGTCAAATCAAGAAAAACGTTTCTTGCCGTCATTTTCAACCTACTAAACTTACTAGAAACGAGCTAAATTATTAAACATGTGTTCCTATATACTTATATCATTACGGAATTTTTGTATTGCAAAGCAATTCTATGAACTACGCAATGATATATTTTCATGAAATTTGCAAAGATGACTTATTCAAATAATTGTAAAAAAGATAATAACAGCTTGGTTGGAAAATGCATTTTTGAAAAATCGTTCTGAACTTCTGCATCCCTGCTGCTAGTATGAATACGTCAAATTTCAAGGAACACACACGATTACGCTATGTTGTTAGCGTGAATGTGGAAGTGTCGCAAGACATCTCGTTATGTGGGTGACAACACAACGTCATCAAGTTCACCAAATTTTACGTTCAAGACATGAGAACGAATACTATATTTGTTTTTTCTCCTATTTCTGCTTTTAATACCAACACAAATTTTGAAATAATCTTTGTAATTGTCCAAAAATAAGGTGAGAGTAATATAAAAACCATATCATGCCCTCTTTATTTCATACAAACATTCGATAATGATGGCGTTTGCATGTGACTTTATGTCACACAGTAGTATATCGTACTGTTGTTACTGTTTTCTGATTACCAACTGTGTTCTTTCCCTGAGTACGTTAGAATCCTTGTAAAAGTCCACGAGAAAGCACGTGCAAATATTAGTGCTCGGGTTTGGTCTTTAGGTGATGACATTTCGTTTTACGCCATCGCTTTTCAGTGGACTGCTCCTATAAACAATCATATGTATAAAAGAGTGTCTCGAAATTTATGCAGCCACTGGGTTTTTAGCTAAAAAGCTTCATGGTACAAGCGTCGTGTTATTTGTTACCTCACTAAACTGCAAAATAAAATCTTCAGATAAATAAGCATTCAATTTTGAGGCTATTTAAAAAAAGGAATCAACCTCATTTCATACTATTTTCAAACCAACTTTGTTAATGTTGTCAAACGTTTCGTTTTCCAAAAGTTGAAAAAGGCTCTTAAAATGTTCTCAAGATTTTGTATTTTGTTATTAAATATTATAAATAGTCTGTCCCGGTTTACCTTAATCAGTAAATGACTAAAAGGAGTGGGTAGTAAACCCTACACATCTACTCATAAAGCTTTCTACTTATTCTTGCTAAAAGTATGAAGTAATTCATGAAAAGTATTCCAAACCCATAATATAATCCAAAATATAACTCTTGTGAGAATGTTTTAAAGAATCATGGACCGTAACCAAGGGCCCAGATATCACATGATATCACATACTGTTCACAGTTGTATGAAATGTTCATACACTGAGAAGAATATGATTGATCACAAAATGGAACATTGATCGTTTTTGAAATAATATTTACATTCATATGTCGTTTTAAGGAGGAGACACTTGCTCTGTTTCATGGATTAAAACATTTTACAATTCAAATATAACAAATAAAAACCGGAAATCGTTAAACATCATTCGTAAGATTTGTATTGTGTTTTGAAGAACGTTCCAAGGCATTTTTCCTATATTTTTCTTCTTTTAAAAATCAGATAAATTATCGAAATTATGCACTAGATTTCAAAAAACACTGATCTGTGTCATTAATCTTCAAAATAGTCATAACAGAGACGACAGCTTTCGTCCTTCTTTTCAGACTAGGGAATATTGGAGTTCTTCTTTTTTTTTTTGGGCTATGAACGGAAACTTGTAGCCAGTTTTCTTATGTCGCCCTTGAATTACAATTGGAAAAAAAGAAAAATAGGAATACATAAATGCATTGAGCCTGGAGCAACGATAAGTTAATGACCACTGCTATTGATGCATGTTATATACTTCATGAAATGAAATTGGATACTGTATTCCCATATAGTTTTGGCGTAATAAAAGGTATTACACAACTCAGAAAATTAAATGGTAACAAAATATGAAAATAAAATGCTGCACATCAGAATAATTATATAGATGGTTATCGATTAATACGCTCTTCGACGAAATTATTTTAAAGTTAAAATTGAATTGCAACTTCTAAGGGCATCGTATTTCAGATATACTTTACCTTGCAGGGGAATACAAAAGCTTCATTTCCGACAATCTGGAGATCACGTATCCCCTTAAATAGAAGTAAAGGTACGAATACTATAGAGCTAACAGCCTGTTTTTCTTACCCCCACTCGCTATCATTATTCGTACAATATGTATTACCTTAATAAGGCTTATGATTTGCTGTTACACTTATTGGGGGAAGGGAAGTGTTGCGAGCGATAAGGTTTTCCGTGGATTTGAGTTACCATGTTCTGTGTTTGATACTGTAATATATGCGTCAAGCTAAAATGGCACGAAACAATCCTAGGGTATATTGATTTTAAACATATGATGAGGCTCTTGAGAGGAAATCCTCACCAAAAAATTAATGTTTCAAGGTCAATTATAATAAATTATTATAAAATCAAATCAAAAATAAAGCAAAACTCGAGGAATTTCAAACTAGAAATCATCTTGTAGGGTTCAATATATTTTATACATAAACGTTGACAAAGGGAAACAAAGAAACTATCAAAAAGTAAAACTACACTTTAAGCTGTTGAGAGTCTTCCAAAATGTGAATAATAATAAAAAGTAGGTCACCTATCCCTTCCAAACTAAATTGTCTGGAATGAACATTACTATTTTAAGTTTGGCAAGTAAGAAACGATCGATAGATTGAAATCGTTTAGACTCGGTTCAATTTTGATCTTTGAAAGGATGGATTAAGGCATGCTTGAAGATAAAGGTTGAATGACATCGTTACTGACTGTGAGGACCAAATCAGAGTCGCAGCAATTCCTAATTTCCCTGGCATTTACAGATCAAATACATGAATATGTGTTTAAAACTTACTCTCTTAACAACTCTTCGTTTTCAATAAGATTTTATTGGATTCTACTTTTGCCCTAAACATTGAAAACCATCAGATCGATGATTAAACATTCAGGTTGAACTTTGATATCAGTTCAATATGAACATGAATATCTAAATTGGAAAGTGCATCATGATAGTAGGCATGCATTGTAAACGTTGTACGTTAAATTTGACTAGTACCGTACGCTCCGAAAACACTTAGATACCTTACCTTTTTGATAAGCAACACGACTTACAGTCCTTAAGTGCCCCGTCAAATGTTTCTCATCACACGAGTTTTTATTGAAGATTTTTGAAGACAGTTTGATTTAGTCAAAGAAATATTGATTTCAAGCCAATATGAGAGCTGACGTAAGGTATTTAATGCTCATAATCCCTGCTTGTGGACTATTGCATGTTCATTATAGGTTCTGTATCATCAGATTTTAATTCAACATATTTGATATCTCGTCGAAATTCTCTAAAATATAAAAAGCTTAAGTTACTACGTTTTAGTTTTCATGCTTTAAAATGATTTAGTAAATTGGTGTTTTTAATCTACTAGGTTTTAGCGAAAACATGTAATATGCCCCATATCTACTCGAAATGATCTAATTGCGATACCTATTCGAATATCTTATTCTAACCTTTTACTTAAAAGCTTTCTCATTTTCTATTTTTTATCAGGATTACAGGAAAAAAAGGTGCCCTCTCAAAGAAATAGATACGCATACGGTTGCAATGGAAGCAGGTGTTCCGCTGGATGGAAAAGGGCGCCACAGATACAGCAAGAAAAAGACCAATTATAACTTTGTAGAAATCAGCACCTTTGTAGTAGATTAATCCATTGTATTTTAGTCCATTATCAATGCGCAGGATGGCTTTCGTTCTTATGCGCAATTCTTTCGTCCCTTTGTGACGACCGACAATCTGTTTGGATACAAAAACGTGTCTGGCAAAAAGCATTGTACAATGTTTACCAAAATAACTACTGTTTGATGTAAGTGATGTTTATAAGCTAATGGAATCTAAGACTGTGACCTATAAATCAAAGAAAATTTCCGTGGATGGTCGACATCCCGGCAATCATGAAATACAGCATTTCACTCAAACTTCTTTCTATTTAATTTCTTATGTGGATAATATGGGTAAGTGCAATCAAAAATATACACCTACTGTTACAAATGAATCTGATGTTCTGCTGGGTGGAAAACGCGCCACAGATTTACATGAAAACAGCCAGTTACATTTGTGTAGGTATAAACTTTTAGGTATCGACTGTGCCTACGGTAGATGAATCCCTCAAATTAGAATAATCACTCATGTTGAGGATGTTATTTAGAACCTATAAATGACATGAATGATGAAGTTCGGCAACGTCCAAGAAGCGAACCAAGTGATAGAGTGACTTCGCGATATTCGTATGAACAAAACAGTTTCAGGCAATCTTTCAGCGTTGGAATTTTATTGGACTGTCAAGAATAACATTTACCCTTGTAATCAAATAGATGTTGTGTAAATTATTTGTAGTATATTCCTTTTAAAAGTTTTGTTATCATATATTCTTTAAGCTTACATAATTATAAACTGATGGAAGGTCATATCGAATGGTGAAAAAAAGAAGCAATATTTTGCGCAATGTGGACCAAATATCTCATTTTGTTGTATTTCTTATGCGATGTTAAGGCTTTATGGTTTCTTTAGTTTAAATATTTGAAGCTATGTACATATTCTCGTCATTTCCTAGAAAAGGAACTTGGTAATTCCCTCTTGGTATTTTGCAAGCTCATGGACTACTTGTTCAATCTGCATTCAATTAATCCCAAATCAGTTTTTCTGAAATAGTGATTGAATCTCTTATTTTTGGCAAATCCAATCTAATCCACATACTACATTTATTGAGCCCAGAAGCAGGCTTAATACACTTGAATTTGCTGTACAAAATTGAATCCTAAAATATTCATAAGCAATTTATGCAATGTTATTTACTGTCTGCATTAATTTCATGTTAAAGCAAGACTTGTGCAGAGCAAATCTTAGGTATATTATGAAACAATTTCTCATAGCGATGTAAACAATATTGAAATCCTTGATGATATTTTCAAATTCAAAAGTATGATAGAGAGAAAAAGGAAATCAGAGATTCCATTATCTTTTAATGTATTGTATCGCTACTACGTTTTATCATTTAAGTAGATTAAAGTTTGTAATTTACATACTTCGCTATACTTTTGCACAACACCCTTTTGCACAACACTCTTTTATAAAATAATAATAATAGTAACAACAACAACAATACGAATAACAATAGCAATAACATTAATAACAATAACAATATTAATACTAGTAATAATAGTAATAATAGTAATGATGATAATTATAATAATAGTAGTAATAATAATAATAATAATAATAATAATAATAATAATAATAATAATAATAATAATAATAATAATAATAATAATAATAATAATAATAATAATAATAATAATAATAATAATAATAATAATAATGATAATAATAATAATGATATTAATATAATTTTAATAATAACAATAATAATAATAATAATGATAATAATAATGATAATAATATTAATAATAATGATAATATTAACAACAATAACATAATAATAATAATAATAATAATAATAATAATTTCACTGTCAAATTCCCATTATGAAATAGTTTTTAACAGTGTTAAAACTACCTTCATTTTCAGTGTAGGCCAACTTATGGTAAATGTTAGTGTTCTTACTACGATTGTGCTTGTCTGTTTCGAAACCAAAAAATAATTGCCATTTGATTATTATAAAAGAATTGATAACAGTCATAACAAAAACAACAAAAAACATCAAAACAAAAAGCATTGACAGATGGTTTGAAACATCGATATAGCACAAAGTATTAAACACAAGCAATGGCATTCCAGTAAAACTTCTAAAAGACAATCAGAGCTGATAAGAGCTCAAAAAAGTATCTACTTGTATTATATGGATAGAGTCAAATAAATAATGCATGATTTCAGATAATCTCTGCTACTATGCAACTAAACTACAAGACTCGACGCACAAACAATAAACCATTCCCAACAACTGAGCAAGGCGATACAGAGGTTAAAGGAATGCCATTGAAGCACTAGTTTCAACGGCCTAATGGCAGTCCAGCTTAATCAGTTAATTGGGCTAGCAAATGAGTGCAATTGCAATGGATATTAAGGGCCTAACAGTACCCCCATGGGAATGGGAAGAGGAATTATTAGCTTAAAATAATCAAAGGGTCAAAAACTATAAGCAGCATGTGAAAATGACGATATTTGACAAAAGTGAGATTACAAAATAAAAGTACATTTACAAGCACAATCGTAGTAACAACACCAAGATTTACCATAAGTTGGCCTACACTGGAATTAAAAGTGGTATTAAACATTGTAACACTGTTGACAACTATTTCTTAATGGAAATTTGAAAGTTTCCTTATATAATCTAAAACTTTCTGGGTCTTGTCTTGTAATGAATTTATCTACTTTAAGGTTAAATAGGAACTTATGAAAGAAAGTGATGGACTGGGGCTTAGTTTTATTCATTTTACAACAGAAAATATAGTACTTTGCATCAAGAAGAAAAATTAGTTGAGATAGCATTAATTCTTTCAAAAATTTTGTGTATAAAAGCATTAAGACCAATAATTCTATGAGGAAATCGAACTTAAAGTACTGGACCTTTGAGTGACTAACAGCAGAAAAGGGTAGCTTAAGAATACTTATCCAGTTAGCAGGGATTGCTAGATTCTGCTGATCCACTTAGCAATAGACTTGGGGGTTAAATTATTACGACTCAATAAAGAATTATAAACAAATCTTGAAGCTTTTTGGTCTACAAAAAAATTAGTTAAACGTTGGACATTGTCACTTGTATAATAGATAGGTAATACATTATTTCTCCAAGCAATTGAGATGGCATTAATTCTTCCAAAAAACAGGATAAAGGAAAAATTGGTTATGATTACAAATTAACGGATTTTGATGGCTTCTACCAAGGATCGGTCAATGTAAAAGTATAAACATTGATTTAATGTGTAGTTGTTCCATTGTAATGTTTTCCTGACCAGCCATCAAGTGTGGTGCTGTGTTTAGAACAAGCAAATGAAGAAAAATGGGAAGTTGAAGTCATGTCGGAAATTAATGTGTATTAATATGAACAGAGGGGAAGGAGGAAGGTCGAACGGGACGAGCAAAGACAAAATGCGTGACAATATTCTAAACGGGAACATGTGCAAGACAAGCGAGGGCCAGAAAAGCTAGTGTTGAATTCCATTCAAATTTCGCTGACTAAGGAAAACGTGGCGTTATTTTTTTAAATTCTAAATTGTCACAGTGACCATGTTGATATGCTTAACGAAATTTATGCGGAGAAATTTGCCACCTGCCTAATTTGTAACTAGATAACAAAAGAGTAAGTTTACCGAAAAACTTCTTCAGTGTTTTTTTAAGATAATGATAAAACTACAGAGTTTATAAGAATTCAATTTGTGAAGCATTACTACCAATTTGGCATCTGCAATTTCTGTGAATCATGCTCCACTCACATAGTGTGTACGGGAAGCTACAAAGTGAAGGAACTTGTGTAAGTGCTAAGTAAGTTAATTAAAAATCTGAGGTGGGTGTACAAACATGACAACGCATTAGAAATGTCAAGTTAATTGGATAAGGATGGTAAACTAGCCATTTACTTGATCGTTCATTGAATTATCATGTATCACCAAAGTGTTAGTGGATATGGTGTGTTAAAGTTTTCTGTGCTTCGGAGTAATTTGATGAAATGAGCTTAATTACAACAACAAAAAATTCTTCGTTTGAGGAATGAAAACACAAGGAACATACTTATGTTATAAAATTGCATACACGTTGAGTAAAAGATATTGATGCAAAGTCGTTGAAAAGAAGCTTAATAAAACGAGACAAAATATATCTGAAAATATCTGAAGACAAACTATTTGAAAAACCAGAAGACCTATCAAGATGCTGTGTATCTACGGTTCTGAAGTGAAAGCGTGAAAATCAATGGTCTTCATAGACGGGATACCTCGACGCAAGTGAACTTACCAACAACAAAAGACCTCTGAATTTCACCTGAATTACTTGGTTAGATATCCGAGTTCTTTGTGACCGAGGTCATCAGTCCGCATAGTAACCGCGCGCATGTAGTGAAAACAAAGCGATCAGCTGCATTTGTTTATATATGCCAAACATACCACATACAGTAAACACATACGAACTTACCCACATGTATTGCTCAAAGCTTTGTTTTTTTCTCCAGCAAATGACGCCATCTCCTGGAAGTGACGTAGCACCAACCAACAGAATAGACTGAAACACGTGGAATAAAAGATTTTTAAAAGACACAACGCTGGTCTCAAACCCAGTACCTTTTCGCAGTTTTATATCAAAATAGCCTTCAATAAATAATTTCGTTCATTTTCTATTGTTGAAGTCAAATTTGCCTTGATTAAAAAAAAAAGGAATAGGACACGATCGTTAATTAATTTTGTCTCTGTACAATTTGCAATCTCACTTGATTTCTGTGTGTGTGGCATACCCTAAAGCATAAGGGTTGTTAAAGTGTTCATATTTAATCATTGTAAACCAAATTTAGGAACCGAAACTAATCTGGCTGTTCAACTTCTAACAATTGAAATCAATATAAACAATTTCAGTGCTTGTTCTTTTCGTTAATTTTTGAGAATTCATTAGCACTTTTGGTATCTGAAACGACTAACATGGGTTTTCGTGGTATTCGTATTAATATCATCCTTGGTAAAACTTTAGAAGTAGTTCTTTTAATTTCATAGATAGTGTTGATCAATTTTTGGAAAAAGTATAATTTTATTACGTTTGTTCACTTGAAGGGTTTAATTTATCATGTAACTTGTCAAATCCCTTTCCTACATTTCAGTTATTGAAATGATGGGAAAGTCTATTCTGGCTAGAATTGGATTTTTGTGTGCAGTAAAGACTATAAACAGACATTTCTGAAGAAAATTCAAAGATATTGCACAAGACGCTACCAAGGTCGCCCAGACCGTCATCACAACCTAGCTTGCATTTAAATGTGTATATTGAAGTCTAAGAATTCAAAAAAACTGGACAGTGATCAATTTCTAAACGATTTTTAGGAAGTTTGTGTTGCTTTGATTGATTTTAATACAGTTTAAAGCAATTAAACTAATATTGATTCTATGCCGGTAAGGTTAATTCTTAAGTTAAATGCATTAAACTTAAATACAACTGAACAATGTTGGATCGATCATTTTGGAAGCTTTCATTGCATGGAATTATGTTTAACAAAATCACTTTATCTTCAATATCAGTTACATGAAGATAAAGTTTACTTCAATAAGAGATTGAGTGAATGATTTTGGATCTAGATTTAAAGGATTAGTTCAGTAGTCAAGCAAATCTATCTGATATGAAAGAGGACTTCGAAAGAAACAAAATAGGTAAAAAAGGTATTCAAAAATCTTATTCCGTTAAGGAGATATTTAAGTTCAAAGTTTGGTATCATTTGTATAGAAACGACTAAAATCAGACTAGTTGTGATGTCATAGCCTCAGATTCCTCAAAGTATGTGTGTATTCTATCATATTTTGTTTGCGATTTTGTGGCTCATAAACCATGGGATATGTCGAAAAAAGTAGTAAAACTGAATCTAGGAAGGGTGTTTATAATATACCACCTAAAGAAAGTTTGAAGAAAAGTAATTCAAATAGCAAAAAAAACAGTATATAAACTTTCTTTAAAATACATGTACATCAAGACTTTGAGGAATCTGAGGCTACTAGTCTAATTTCAGTCGATTCTACAGAAATGATACCAAACTTTCAACTTGAATATCTCCTTAACGGAATAAGATTTTTGAATACTTTCTTCCCTATTTTGTTTCTTTTAGAGTCTTCTTTCATATAAGATGAACATGCGTGACCACTAAAGTAATCCTTTAATATCTTCTTAAAGGAATAAGATTTTTGAATGTTTTCTTCACTGTTTTCTATTTTTAATTTCTCTTTCATATAAGATGGACTTGCTTAACCAATAAACTAATACTTTAATATCTCCTTTAAGGAATATGATTTTTGAACGCTTTTTCACCATTTTGTTTCTTTTGAAGTCCTCTTTCATATAAAATGGACTTGCTTGACAACTGAACTAGTCCTTTAAGTACACGCTGTACCCTTGTTTTATACTAGTGGAGATTTAGATAGTTACGGTGGCCTGGCTCTGGTGGTGACATTTGCATTGAAAGGATTTATATTTAGACTTTCAATATAAAATCATTTAAAAGAAGATGTTATGCCCAAACACGTGAGTCTGATATAGTTAAGTGCCATGTTTAAGACACTACATAAGGATCTTATTCCATTCAAGGTCTGAACTTTTCTGTAAAGCATCTTTCCCAAACATGCATAAACACAGATCCACGATTTGTGAACATATTCTAAAATCTAGTATTTATAGGACGATATGTCCAAACTTCATTTATTGTGTTCCTCAAAGAATCTGTAGATTACAAATTTTCAAATCATTTTATTCATAACATAAATTTAGCTAGCCCTTTTGGAACTATTTGAGAAATCATTATAAACAATAGAAAACATAAGAAATATCCTTAAACTCTCATCATGTCATAACTCTGAAACTAAAAATTGTATTTACAAAATTCGGAAAAAGTTCCTTTATCAGTTTATTTGGATTAATATATTGTAGAGGTAGATAGATCTTTAATGGAATGAAAACATTGCCCTAAATTGATTGATAGGTACATGTATTAATCACTCTCTTAAATACACCATTAGCAAGAAATTTTTCATGTTGTTTCGGAATGCGGTAACTAACTGAATATTATTATTTCAAAGAAGCTATTTAGTAAGCTTATGCAACAGTACGAAACGTGCTCATCCATTTGAGTAAATAACCATTGTATCATGTCTGAGTTAAAACAGTCAAAAGAAATCAAGAGGTAGCATCTCACTATGAACAACTTCTTTAATCTACTTCTATTTCTAGTCAGTTTCATGTGTCACGCACTTCCCTAAGAATCATCCATCAAAATATGACCTCTCAAAATCAATAAAACTTGGAAGCGATGATATATTTTTAGATTTTTAAGAATCTATGCGTTATCTGAAAATATTCAATTTGTCATTAAGAGAATTTTGACGTCTCATCTCCAGCGGTGCTTTTAATATGAATATATGTTTTACGAATAAAAATCAAAAATTGTACTTCTGTTTTATGGATAAAACCAGAATTGAATTATTCTCTATTCAAAATACGATAGGTTGAAGTCATATCGTTTTAATCGTTATCAAGCCATCCTCGTCATAATTTTCAGTAAGCTTTGTTATACAAGGGTACAAGGGAAGAATTACGACAAAATTAAAGGAAAATATAATTTCATTCATTAATAAACTTGAGTATCTGCAAGTCCAGCCACACGAGAGCCACATTGCAATTTTAAACCCCACATAGACGAAATATTATTTTCTCGGACCCTTACAGATATCTCGCGCTGTTTGTAATCTCCCCCCCTTCCCCTCCCCCTCCCTCGTAAATATTGAGGTCCCGACCCTATCACGGCCATTTCAAAGACAGACTTTCGAACCATTTAAAATATTTTGAAATTATGAAAATTCCTACAGAATAAATATTCAGTATATTAGTAATAATCAACACACTTATCGGATTTGGGGATTAAATGTTCCCTGAATTTCAAGAGAAACCCTGAAGATGTCAAGCTAAGCGCTTTTACATACATACCATACCTATCCAGGGTCGTATTCTGCTGAAGCTCTGGTTGTCATGTTCATCCAAATAGCTTTATTTGGAGGACGCGTAAACAGCAATGTCCCACAGCAACTTCTAATCTATCTATCTGTGGGTGGTAGGAAAAAAGGAAAAGAGGATACAAATGCATTTAAAGTTTCTTTCTTCTGACTGTCTGATCATGTCACCCATAAATTTCATCTTCATGCTTTTCATATCAGGTGATAATGCTGTCTTACCATGCACTCTCTCAAGAACCTCAACATTACCGACCTCATCCTCGTGAAAACCCATCTGTCTTAACATAAGTACACCTTATTCGGACCGGATCTTTACAACAACACCGTGTTCTTATATAGCGTTGAAATTGACTTAGACAGTTCGGGAGCAACCCAAAAAACTAGGTACTTTAAAAAACCCAAAAAATTGGGTATGTTTATGTATTACGTCATTGCATGAGCCTACACATTTGACTAGCCCACACTAAACATATGGGGTTTCTCATTTTCCGCTCCAGATTGTCCAAAATTTCAATGGATATCCTAAAATTTTGGAGACGGATAGTAAATAGATATTATAAACTTTTTTCCGCTGCCTTTTTGAAATTCACTGTCGCAATTTTGAGAAAATAAGTAAAACAGACTGTCTATAATCTGTTTTATTGATTTCTCAAAAAGGCAACCGTGAATTTAAAAAAAACAGCGGCAAAAAGTTTTGAATATCTATTTACTATCAGTCTCCAAAATTTCAGGATATCCATTTAAATTTTGGACAATCCGGAGCGGAAAATGAGAAACCTCATATGTTTAGTGTGGGCTAGACAAATGTGTAGGCTCATGCGATGACGTAATACATAAAAGTACCTAATTTTTAGGGTATTTTAAAGTACCCAGTTTTTTGGGTTGCTCCCGAACTGTTAGAGGGGATGGGAAGTGAATGAACATCGCGTTTTCACGCTTCTCTTCTTGAATAGTGTTCAGAGAATCTGACAGGTGTGACTGTCCTGCCGTCAGCACCGCATTTAATATCCCCATCTGATGAATGTTGAGCACCATCCAAACAGCCAGCTTCTCCGACATGTTAGAGAAGGACTGAGCAAGTGACGCAGACAACATACTGCCGCCCACGATGTCATGGGTATCTGTCTGCAAGACTGTGGAAAAATCACCTACTTCAATCTCGTCGGAACCTGGAACCTCTGGCATCTCAGTCATGCGCTCTACAAACTGAGCTAACTGTCTTTCTTACCTCGCCAAAAGCCCGATACCACTTCCATATCCCATGTAAACATTCTGTCTTCAACTTCTTTAGTTTTCAAAACTGTGAAGAAAGTTGTTTTTACTGCCAATCTAGCCAATATAACTGCTCAAAGTATACTCATGCAGAATGTGCTGAAAATTAAAGATTAGTTATCATCTCTAACGTGGAGGTAAATAAAATTTAATTCGTGTGTTTTGATTGGTCGTAATACAATGGTCAAATGTGCACTTTTACTGATAGGCCAATCAGTAATCGTTTTGGAATAAAATGTACGCGGTCATATTCTAATCACGATAGGTGTCCTTTAAGTGTTAAAACATTTTATGTCCAGAGAGCTTCATTGAGACAAAATAGTGTATCATTACTTATCTGTTTCGATAAAAATGTAAATATTAATTGCCTCTAATGTGTAAAAACCTAGGAAGAAACCAATACCCATGTGTAGTATTGGATCTGGAAAATGGACAATTAGAAAAATGTTTAACATTTCTGCAGTCATGTAACCCATTTTGCCACTTTTAAAATCTAATGTTAACCACACTACTAATTGATAATTAAGTATGTTATTTCAGTGTCAACCAACAAAAAGTTGAATATCAATTCATGCGTTACTGCATCAACTCACTGAGCACAACAAGCGTCTTGATTGACGTTTTATACAGACAGACATATATATATTAAGCTCACACATATTTTACAGTTTTGAGCTCTAACAGTCTAAATTGCCTTTAAATATAATTTTTACATCGAGCTTAGTACCAGTTTTACCACTAAAACTTGGCAATAGTGGCGTATATATTGTGCGGTAATATT
This sequence comes from Chiridota heheva, assembly GCA_020152595.1. Taxonomy (NCBI): domain Eukaryota; kingdom Metazoa; phylum Echinodermata; class Holothuroidea; order Apodida; family Chiridotidae; genus Chiridota; species Chiridota heheva. The sequence continues at coordinate 371,494 of JAIGNY010001348.1, read as the reverse complement.
TTTTTGGTACAAAGTTGAACATTTTCAGTGACTCAAGAATTGAAAATGTTGTGTCCCGAACTTGAATTTTCTGAATGATTGACAAATTAGGTTAGGTGTTTTGTTAGCTCCGGGTTCTAATACGCAACCATATCATGTGAAGTGAATTGCAGTAGACATTTCAAAAAACAGTTTTTACCAATTTAGGATAAATTAAAGATTTCCTTTAAAAATTTCTGGTAATTGCCGACAAAAACTGACAAAGTGGGAATATTGGTTTCAAATACGCATCGCAACAGATTCAAGATATTTTCATGAGCGTTCTAAAAATTGTATTTGCATAGATTTTCCCCAAGCCTAAAATCAAGCTTTATTTCATAAGGTTGTTTTCTATTGCCAATATTCTTAAAAAGCATTGGAAATATCAATGTTTCAATGCAAAGGATATTTATCAGGATAGTGCCCAGTTATTCATTTCAAGATATTTGATTTTTTTCAATGTTAATTTGCATAATTCCACTTGCCGGTTGTCACTCTCAACTATCGTGAAGTAGATGGAACAAATTGGCCTATGACAGCGCTCCCAGTCAATAACCGGGCAGTTGCATATTCATAATAATGACAGTTTCTAAATTGGGTGCACCTTCATTTACCATCCGAGCAACCTTAACTGCTTAAATTAATCCTAGATGGCCTACAAAGTACTAAACATAGAGAAGGTACTCAATTTCATTTCAGCATTGACAAACTTCTTGCTGACTAGGCATATGCCAGATTTAAAATGAGCAACAAAAATCTCCCAAAAGCTTAAAAAATATATATATGCAATGCTAATATATCAAACTGGATACCTTTATGTTCAATGCATGAGAAGAATTTTGAAGATCAGATGGGCATATGTTGTTTCAATGATGAATTATTGAGATTTACTAAACAAAAGAGAATTAGCAACTAAGTCAAAATGAGAAGATGGCGGTAGATTGGGCATGTATTAAGAATGAAAGAGGACAGCCACTGCATGACAGCATTGACATGGAAGCCAAATAGGAGAAGGAAAGTAGGAAGCCCAAGAACGACATAACGAAGAACGGTAGTGGAGGAAAGAGAGGAGCTAGGGTGGAATTCTTGGAATGAGGCCAGACACATTGTCAGAGAAGGGATACATTGGAAAGAGTACACTGCAGCCTTTTGGGACACATGGGCCTAAGAGGACAGTGAGTGAGTAAGTGTTAATATATACAAATTACAAAAGAAAAATATCACATTGAGCTTAACTGCTCAAAACGCTGGGTCACGGCTACTTAAAATCGAAGTTCATCAAAAGGCTGTGTTAATACGTTTATGTGTACCTAAATATCACTAACACCTTATGAAGATTACCACAGCCTATTTTACATTTCTATAAAAGCATAATCCTCTGTGGTGTTTATCGATTTAACTTGTGTTAGGGCCTAGGCCTATTGCTGCTACGTAACTTTTCCAACATATTGTTGTCCTAACAGATACTCCTGCAAGGTACTAAATCTATAACATATGCAGATAGGCCCTAACGCTAGGCTAAATTTGAACGTTCACAACTGCACAATGACACAATTAAGAACCAGAACTTTAAAAATATCTATGTTCCAATTTTATGATATTACCACTAGGCCTAATAAAGTATCATTATTCTTCAGACTTCATGTTGTATTATGAACCTAAGGTCAGACCCAATCATTTGTTTCGAAACTCCAACCGCTGAAACAACAGTCCTTAGCCTATAAGTTACGAGTATATTTACTATAAGATTACGTTCGTTGCTTATGTCTTTTTTGGTTTTCTCGCTAAGCTCCAAAATGAGATTTCATCCCTAGCCTAGTGACCAAAGTAATTTTGCTTCTAAAATATTGCTTTTTGATCAAAAAACACTAAAAATACATTTCTACGTATATAAAAGCAAACAAAGTCGCGAGTCATTAACAAAATATAAATTTTGTTCGTTCGACAAAAAATACAAATTGGTGAACTAAAAACCGTCAAACACTCTCTTTGTTGTCATATGCAAATGAACTTTATCGATGTGTTTGGCACTGTGTTTCTTCAGCCAACTTTAATAAGATTTTTTACCATATTCGGTGATAGAATATAGATAAACTACTCTTCGATTGCCCATTTTTGGTAATAACTGGCTCGCCAAAATAACTAGTAGAATAATGGTTCGCCTCGCCCATTATTCTTCAGCTTGTTTGGGCTTGCCGGCTATCACTCAACAATGGGCTCGCAATCGTAGTTTATTTCTTAAGTACCTCTACATTGTATGTGCTACATACCGGAATTCCTAAAGTGGTGCAATTTTACAGTATTAGTGAGTCGCTAATTCGCACTCCATCGCCCCTATCGGCTACTTCCAAAGTGTGTAGAACTTAAACAACGAGAACAAAGTAAGTCTAATCCATAACAAATACTTTCAATGAGGTGCTATTCACTTAGTCGGAAATGTGACCTGAGGTCATCAGACCGCATAGCAACCGCACGCATTCACCCTGCATTGGAGTGAAAACAAAGTGATCAGTTGTGTTTGTTTACATGCCATACGTACCGCGCACAGTAAACGCATACGGATTTGCACACATGCATCGTGCAAAGGTTTGTTTTCACTCCAGCAAATGACGTCATCTCCCAGATGTGACGTGACACCGATCAAGTGAATAAGAGGATAAAAAAATTCAAAAGTAAAAGTCATTATCAAAAACAATCTCTTAAAGTTCGATAATGGGACGCGGAAAAAAGTATTTTAGAACATTTTCCTTCTACTACGATTTGCTTGTCCATCAGAATGTTCTCAGACATGCCAGAAGACCAAATGAGAGATCGGTTGATATTTTGTGCGCAAGCAGTGTCCAGCAAATTGTAGCCGGCTTACAGTTTCTGGTAGCAGAGGAATGTTGCCGAATACTTCCTTCTTTGTAACGTGATTCCGCCAACTGATGTCCATTACTCGTAGAAGATGGGTGTAACAGCCATTGATTTGTTGAAACGGTCGTCATACTTTTGGGTCATTGTTCATGTCTCAGCTCCATATAAGCCTGGTAGAATGCTTTCAACGCAGGCCCGAAGAACTTGATTTTATTGATTTTGGTAGTTCTGTCAAGAACATACTTCCGTATATGTACTAGTCAGTTACATGCTGACAATGCTTACGCTTTCCTGCATTTGAAATCATGGAATGAGTCAGGTATTGATAAACCAATGTATTTAAAATATAATACGCTTTCCATATGCATATTAAATGGAAAATAACACGCGCTAACGCGTTGAATGTTATATTATCATTATTATTTTTAGAGAAATCATCAATAACATTTTTAGAGAAAAGTGTTATCAACATATTTTACCTACTTGGGTGTAAATTTGAATTGAAATAAAAAAAAGCTTATATTGCAAGAAAAGGATTGAAAGCAGAATCTTTAATTTGTAAATCACTTTTATGACATATGATGCATCGTATGCTGCAAATTACTACTTTTTTAGGAACGTCGGAATCACAGGTTTCCGTTTTAATCCTACAGCCTTATTTGTACTAGCACGAACTTCAAATAAAATTCTCGTGAACAAAATGATTGTGATGTTTTTACATTCTTGCATATATAATTGATATATGTGTATACATTTTTAATGTATCTTCGAAATGTTTACTGAAACGTGCATGATAAAGCCAAGCATAGCAAGACCCCGCACGTTTTGAAGTTTATGATTTTTGCATAAAAGTGTATATTCAGAATAATTTTGCTTCATTTCAATGACTTGGAGTTGATATTTAAAGGAAAGATGCAAACAATCTTTTAATTGAAAACATAATTCGTTTTTAGAATCCGTATCATGCCAAACATTAACCATCAATTATAAATTATGACCAGGAATTACTGCACGCAAAACCGGTACGGGTATTGGGATAATGATAATAATGATAATAATAATAATAATAATAATAATAATAATAATAATAATAATAATAATAATAATAATAATAATAATAATAATAATAATAATAATAATAAATAATAATAATAATAATAATAATAATAATAATAATAATAATAATAATAATAATAATAATAATAATAATAATAATAATAATAATAATAATAATAATAATAATAATAATAATAATAATAATAATAATAATAATAATAATAATAATAATAATAATAATAATAATAATAATAATAATAATAATAATAATAATAATAATAATAATAATAATAATAATAATAATAATAATAATAATAATAATAATAATAATAATAATAATAATAATAATAATAATAATAATAATAATAATAATAATAATAATAATAATAATAATAATAATAATAATAATAATAATAATAATAATAATAATAATGATAATAATAATAATAATAATAATAATAATAATAATAATAATAATAATAATAATAATAATAATAATAATAATAATAATAATAATAATAATAATAATAATAATAATAATAATAATAATAATAATAATAATAATAATAATAATAATAATAATAATAATAATAATAATAATAATAATAATAATAATAATAATAATAATAATAATAATAATAATAATAATAATAATAATAATAATAATAATAATAATAATAATAATAATAATAATAATAATAATAATAATAATAATAATAATAATAATAAATAATAATAATAATAATAATAATAATAATAATAATAATAATAATAATAATAATAATAATAATAATAATAATAATAATAATAATAATAATAATAATAATAATAATAATAATAATAATAATAATAATAATAATAATAATAATAATAATAATAATAATAATAATAATAATAATAATAATAATAATAATAATAATAATAATAATAATTAATAATAATAATAATAATAATAATAATAATAATAATAATAATAATAATAATAATAATAATAATAATAATAATAATAATAATAATAATAATAATAATAATAATAATAATAATAATAATAATAATAATAATAATAATAATAATAATAATAATAATAATAATAATAATAATAATAATAATAATAATAATAATAATAATAATAATAATAATAATAATAATAATAATAATAATAATAATAATAATAATAATAATAATAATAATAATAATAATAATAATAATAATAATAATAATAATAATAATAATAATAATAATAATAATAATAATAATAATAATAATAATAATAATAATAATAATAATAATAATAATGATAATAATAATAATAATAATAATAATAATAATAATAATAATAATAATAATAATAATAATAATAATAATAATAATAATACATACATACATACATACATACATTTATATAGCGCTAATTTTGTAAAAACATTCAAAAGCGCTTTAACATACAAGGAAATTAGATACGAAAACAAAAGTAAGAATACAGGAATGACAACATAAATAAAAATACAATGGATTTAGCTGCACATGGGGGTGCTTAAGAAGATTACGACGACTTACTACGATGTCGTTCTAGTGGTAACATGGTGTGTAAGAGTTCAGTGCGCATGCGCATGGAAATAAATCTCGAAACCGAAGAGCAATGGCACATTTATTTTGACACCGACCCAAACATCTATTATTCTTAAAGGTCTTTGGACAGGTACAATAGTTTTCTGTTCAACCACTAACAAAAAAAAAAAAAAACAGCTAACCAATTATCTTTTTAAATAACATGTGTACAATATGTTTCAAGTTATCATTAGTCAATGTTTTAATGTTTTTTGATATATTAAGCTAACGTGATTAACAGTAAAACACCTGAATAGGTTTTTCTTTGCTTCATATTGATTCTCGTAATTTCATACCGTTAAAATGTTCAAAATGCCTTCTCCAGCTTGAGGTTGGTTGGGGTATGTCAAAGATGAAATCCTTTTCATTAGAATTATCTTTTCCCTTTCAAAAGAAATGGCAGAGGTTTAAAGGACAATGGATTTACTTTAGAAAATAGAGACTTTGTCCCATTCATACACAAGAGTAACACAAAAATTTGCATATTTGAACAAAAGTCTTGATACAGCTACAACATGTATGGCTCATTTTAACTGATTTTGATGAATTATTTATTGGTTTCTTCATGTGTTTTGTGGACATTAAATACATTTAGCTCATGTTGCTTCTACCTATCAATATACCTTTAATATCGAAAGGTCATTTGGAGAATTGCAACCGGATATAGACCTATAATAGATATGTAAATAACAATGATAAAAACACAAAGAGCAATTCTCACCATCTGGGCATGTGGAAAGGACCGCACTTCTTTCTCCTCTTATCCAGGAAATCATATTGAGCGTGCGCATGGCAATGGAGAGAGGACGCTTGTTGCAGAGGCGATGTGCCTAAGTGAGTAGATTAATTGTACGAAGACCTGTCCTGTGATATTGCCATAACCTCATTTGTGATTTATCAAAATTGATCAAAATTGTCTACCCAGCAATTATAGGGTAACATTGATTTAGTACCAC
>JAIGNY010001348.1:350000-357500 GCA_020152595.1 Chiridota heheva | reverse complement strand
TCATGCGCAAAAAAGCCAAATCAGTGTGAAAAAAGCTGAACCAGTTTGAAGAAAAAGCCAAATCAGTTTGAAAAAAAGCCAAATCAGTTTGAAAAAAAAACCAAATCAGTTTGAAAAAAGGCAAATTAGTTTAAGAAAAAAAATCCAAATCAGTTTAAAAAAAGTCAAATCAGTCTTAAAAAAGCCAAATCAGTCTGACTGTTTGAAAAAAATGCCAAATCAGTTTGAGAAAAATCCAAATCAGTTTTAAAAAAGCCAAATTCAGTCTAACTGTTTGAAAAAAATGCCAAATCAAATTATGAAACGAAAAAAAAATATCAGTTTTTTAAAAAGCCAAACAGTTTAAAAAAGAGCCAAAACAGTTGGAAAAAATAAGCCAAATTGATCTATAAAAAAACCAACGTCTAATCAAGCGAAAAAATTCCAAATTTTGAAAGGAATCGGGGGCTTTTAAAAGCATGGGTAATGAAAAGCAAAAATATGTAACTTCTACAACATGCAAAATTTCACGTGGTTTGAACGCCAATTCTCCATCAAAAGTTTTGAGAAGAGGCCCAGATTAAGCCAAATAAGACTTTTTGCGGCCAAACAAGTCTGTTATGCGGCCAAACAAATCTCTAAAAAGCCATAAACTGATAAAAAAAAAAAAATATTTCAGAAAAATCAAATATTTCTTGCAACCATTAAAACACTTTTTTTTTCTTCTTCTTCAAATTTGGCTTCTAAAAAGCCAATAAGCAAACCTTGTTCAAGCCATTTTCTTTTGTTTTTATGGAAATAATTCAAGAATTCTGCTGAGATAACCATTGATCACAAATGTCAGTTTGTTAAAAATTCATTACAAGAGATGCTACGAATCATTGTTTTAAACGTTAACAGATTGTTGCCGAAAGTGTAATTGTCACGGTATAGCGTGTCAATTGAAAAAACCGTGCCGAATCAAGGGGCTTTCATTTTATAATGTGAACTTCAACCTGATCCGAACTAACTGGTACTGCTATCACCTTGGAATTTGGCTAGCTAACTGATCGTCATTTCGCGAGAAAAACTTTGTGTGGTTGTTGTTGTTGCTTCAAACGTGTAATCCATTAAAGAAATAGGAACAGGTGAGATGGAGCTAGGTTGGAGCTGGGGGTTTGTAATTTCTTCTCCTTGAGAAGACATGTATAGTCCCCTCTTTAAGTGGGGATTTACTCAGTGTTGTTTTCCATTTTTTGTTGTGGGGGGTTTTTTGGTTTACTATCTAAGCGGAGCACCACCATCGATTGGCGCGAAGCGTGATTTTTTTTCTTCAAAAAGCATCCCCTATATCGATCGCAGGAAATGACACTTCCCAGGTAATATTGCCAGTTATTTTGAACGTTTAAAGTGTATTATTTTAAGAACATATCTTGTTTTTTTGCACTTTATTTCCAAATTATATAACAATATACATATGATTATGACAACAAATAATTATAGATATGAGAACAAACTATATATAATAATATAAAAAAGTAAGTAGATTATTCTATTAAAATTTGTTTGTGTTACTGTACAATCATTTCTGCGATTTTTTTTGTTTCTTCTTTTTTCTATTTATATTTTTTATAGGGAAACGGCGTTTTTATGGGGGAACGGTGTTCCCCCTAAATATTAAGTGGGGGGGGGGACGGCGTTTCCCCGCGTTCCCCTGGAAAACAAGACTGGGTTTACTTGAAGTAACCGTCCGTTATATACTATGTCTGAGTCACTGGCGACTGTAAGAGGGGAAAACTTAATGGGGGTAGGGGTACATGGGAGTTAATTTCTTTTTAATTGTACAAAAAAAAACTGATTAGCATTTTATGCGGACAAGAGCACCCATTTGTCTTTATGCCGCGCCGCCCGTGGTCGGAATACATGACTTTTAACTAATTTATAGTAATTGCAGTATATATTGCAGTTTAAAGTCTATCTTATGCGCATGGTAAGCATAAGTGACAATGGCGGCGCCAGGATTTTGGTCATGAGAGACAAGAGAGGGGCAAATTTGTCTCATGAGTGGATAAAAGCCTGTAAATCCGACAAAATATTTCACTTCACAAAATTTTATGGGAGGGGACAAGTGGGGGTAAAGCGATGATCTAGTGGGGAAAATGCCTCCCCATGCTGACCCCGCCCCCTTTCCCTTCCGTAGAGGGGGCAACCACAGAATACGTAAATATTGTGGCTAAAATGCTTATAGCCAAATTGCCATTGATTGTCGAGTGTCTCTAAACTTCATTCATCAGGTCATGATTGCAGTTATCATACTTCCATTTTGTTTATTTCAATCAACAGATCAAAGAGCTGCCGTGGTAGCATATAGTAAAGGGTAGTAACTAAAGGGTTTGATTTAAATAAAATATACCTTTGGGTTGAATAGTGCGGGTGGAACGCAAATAGGAAAAACCGCGGAATAATGTCCTCATTTGAGTTTGGTGGTTGACGCATTATAGTTATGGCAGTAACCAAACTTCCAAAGGGGTTCAACAAATAAATTACCAGTTGGAAACATGACCTCGATTGACCCGAAAACTTTAATCAAAATCACGTGACATTTAATTTGAATTCAAGTGATGAATTTTCATTAAATCTCTGTTCTAGATCAGGGCAATTTGCTCTAAAACAAAAAACACATATTTTTCGTATGGATACACGATAAAAGATACGATTTATAAGAATTAACGACATTGTTTTATGTCACAATATGAGCACTATTTCGCACAGCAGCCTATGCAAAATAAAAAACCGTGATAAAATTGACAACCGACCGATGCAAAAAAAAGGATGAAAATCACGAAAAAAACAACTTACCAATTCGTGAGGTAAAACCAAATGTTGTTTAAACAATACAAAGATTAGTTTCATCTTAGTACATCACAAATCAAGAGCCTAAGAAAAGTTATACCACAATTCGATTAGACCCGCTGTCCTCTTGAATTGGACGCCATGATTATAACGCATGCGCATTGAGTGTATGTCCGTAAAACGGATGTACAACACCAATAGACGATCTGCAGCGCTCCTGCCTCTCAAGAACAACTGATGCTACTGGAGGGGAAATAAATGCTCGCAGTTTGCAAAATACTCTTAGATTCGATTGCATATCAAGAGAAAGAGTTTATTTGGTAAACTTATTTGGTGATTTATAAGAGTAATTATATACCTTATTTCAAGATGTGTACCCGTCATATCAGCTTTAGCGTTTCAAAAGCTAGATATCTCCCAATTTGTATAACTGTCATGTGTAAATAGATAAGTTGGCCCCATAAGTATTTTACGGACCCAATTTACCTCATTTAATAGTATGAGGTAACATTTATTACAAATTTAGACAATTTTGTTGTTGTAATTCCTATCAGCCAACAATCGAACACAATTTAGTGAGAGGGGCTCTGGGGCCCCCAAACCATGACAGCTTTCACATTTCGCATGGAAAATGAGCTGTTTATATATCTATTACTTTTTTGGGGTATTTTGTGGCAAAATTTGGACATTTTTTACCATGACCCCCTCCCCCTCCCCGCCCCTCCCCTCTCCACCCCTCCACTCCCCTCCCCTCTGAAACTTTTGTAACTTACCTGTGTAACGTGGAACTCCAGACTTGGTTGAATTAACATTCCAGCTTTAAATAAGTCTTGTCCGTCTGTCATGAATTCAAGTGGTTCTTCTTCTGTGCAAAGTAGAGCAAACTGTCAGTTGGGAGTGAATACGGTGGGACATTAAGGGCACTGTCACTAAGCAATCCATTGGAGAATAAAACTCTTGACCAATAGAAGATCATGAACATTTGCACGTAAGGGGTATACATAACACCGCTGAGGAGCAGTCCTCACCATAACCTATAATATCAAAGCACTATTATGAGGGCTGGGGCAACCTATCGTGGTAAACGCCTGAGAGGAGTAAGATGATATGGAAATCAATGACTATAAGGCATACATTCTAAAAAAAGAATGGTCAAATTTTGACCATAACTTGGTCAACTCTGCACCGAAACAACTTTGGTCAAATTAAAGAACAAATTTGACCACAATGTGGTAAATTTTTTCCATAATTATCATATTATGATTAATTTTGACCACCTTATGGTCGTTTAATTTTTCCAACACCGGTGCAAAGTTGACCATGTAATGGTCAAATCTGACCATTCCTTTTTTTAAGTGTACAAGTGATGTAGTCAGAGGGCTGTACCGCGTCTCCTCGTCACTAGCTGTCAGTCTGTCAATGTTGTAATACTATTTTCATCTGGATGTGCTTGAAGATAATCTGAATGATCCAAGGTGCTTTCAAGCTCCAAACAGAAGTTGAGTTATTTTAAGTAAATTACTGCAAATTTTCCATTCACCGAATTCCATCCCCTCTTCTGTGTGAATGAACCGTTTTCAGGAAAGGCTGAATGTTTAATACAGGGTCTTATTTAAGGCTTCACATGAGTGGTATAATCCAATAAACAACCAAATGTGGCACCACCACAGTATTAGAGAGTCCCCAACCCAATTGGCATATCTAAACTAAGATCATGATAGCAATTTGTCATTTTTAAGGAAAAATGTACCCTGTAACAGACATACATCAATATTTGAATGAAAGGTAACTTTTAACACAATGTGGTTTTCATTCCCCTGGAAAATCTGCCTTACACTTTTCAATGAAATCATTGTAGCACTTTTGGTTTTTCAAATCCAATCAAATTTTACAACTGATGGTGCATTACTCTTTTCCATTATCTATTAAATTATTTCAAAAATAATCATTTCAAAATTAAGCATAACTTTTCTATGGGCTGTCAGATTGCATAGAAAATTCTTTCAATATTACTTTTATTCTTTCCATCCTTGTTTCTGACAAAAATAAAATAATAAATTATTGGATTGATTTAGTGTTACACAACACATTACTTTGCGAATGCAGGACATTCATATGTATCTTGCAGGTCTGTTACAATAAGCCTGTCTGCTATTTCAATTCAAAAGTAGCTCCATCAGATCTACAGTAACCTAAAACACAAAATACATACAAAACTGGTATGTTTATCCCTGTTTGAGGCAGACCAAATTTATAGATAAATAATTAGTGGATAAATGGTACATAAATACAAACATTTACATAACACTTAAGAAAAGTCAAAGAAAATACTTTATTTGATAGTACAATTTATTTATCTCTTTTGGTTCAAATCTGGTTTCAACTTCATCACAAATAAGCAATGCATTAAATCCTTCATATGTATAAGTGCTTTTTTAAAGATATATGGATGTGTAGCAGCAACTTATGATAAATTGCTTTAAAATTAATGGAAAATAGCAAAAAAATCATTCAAATTGGTTAATAATTGACCATTTTAGAGCATTTTAAATTTTCAAGTCAAAATAAGCACATTTTTGTTCCTCTTCATGTCCCTCTTCTAATGAATGAGTGGGCGGAAATTCCTATTTTCTTATGTAACCCCTTTCTTTTGTTTTTTAATTCATTGTCACACATTGTCACGCATTTGTGAAAAATAGGAAGGAATTTTATCCAAATGTTTTTAAGTGTTGACCATAACCCTTAACCAAAATCTAGCAGTAATAGACTTTTGTCTTCATTTTCAAGAACTGAAATTTTTAAAGATGGTAATTATTGACCATTAACCAATTACATGGCTTTTTACTTTTTCTAAGTTGAGTTTTCTAAAGGACCAATAATGATAGTTTGCATAAGACAATAAACCATCTGCATCTTGTTTACCTTTTCTGTTGATGCAAAGATATGCTACCCATATCCATGTCTTACACTGCTGCAATATCAAAATGTACTAATCCAATTCATTACTGCATGTAAAACAAAGAAAGATATAATATGAAAGAATCATCTCATAAAACAATATTTCACATATAGTATAAACACTTATTTCATTTAATCATGTGTGAAGTATGCTGTAAAAAAACCCAAGATGGATGAAGACATCAATCATGTTGTATCACTGTCAATCACAACATTCTTCTTCAGTTGGTGTTGCTGTAGCTTCCATGCAAGCTAAATGAGTAATAGGCAAATTACAGATCTAGTCCTATTACTGCACTTATTTGAGCACATTTTTTTCTTTTAATTATTTAATTTCTCTGTTGCTCTCCCACAAACTTTGAGGGAAAGTAAAAGGTAGTGATAAGTTAATATCAAGACAATGTGATGCTGCAGTACTTTCCTCTCAAACAACTGAGGGATTCTTGAGAGAACAAAATTAACATCAAATGATACTGCAGGTTATGAATGAAAAATATGACATGTGAGATTAAAAAACTTGTGGTGGTTTTGCTATACAAATCATTTAGGTTTTGCTATACAAATATTATTGACCAAATGTGTTTTTAATTGAAAGTTTTGAGCTCTTTTAGTGTTTGACCAGAAGCAGAATTCAAATATTTTTGCAAGTAGCACAAAGAGTAATTTCAAGCAGACAAGACAGCATCTTAACAAATGACCCTTCTTACATTCTGGGCTGCAAAAATCAGGATTTAGTTAAGAAAATCTTGTTTCTTTTCCCCTAATATACACTGTTATGAAATGAATATGATTTGTTATTTCTAGATGTACAGTATAGGGGCCTTGAAGCAACATGTATGAAGGCAATTTGTGTACAAATCAATTGTTAGCTTTCTTAACTTAAGAATGAATGTATGAAGGTGAGAAAAATGGCTGCAATATAATAGCAGAACTATAAAAGAGAGTAACACTCATATGGAATCGAACTAAATCCAATTTATACTCTTTTCAATCTACAAAAACAATATGACAGAATAAATGAACTGTAATGATAAGATTTTGAAGACGGTGCATAATGTTACTGTAAAGTCCTGTCAACAGTACACTGCTTTATATAAACTGTATCTAAGGGGCAAAACTGAGAATTAAAACAGAGTTAACCAAATTTGTTGTCTATCTCAGTTTTGCTGAAAGAAAAAAAAGTTTTTTTTTAGATCTACATGTACTATAAGATTGGTTTATGGGGCCTGTGAAAGCATGAAATAATCAAAATCTGCAATGTAGAACAACAAGCATAAAATGTTTCAAATGATATCAGTTCTGAAGTGAGAACAAGACAGAACAAAAACATCAAAATAGTGTATAGTATTGCAGCTTGTTCCTCAATCACAAAAAAAGAAGTTATTTCTGCATTAAAGCTCTGTACTGGCCTAGCCTGACAGACACCTAGCTTGATTTAAAAGGGGCAGGGTGCTAGACTTGTTGAGGGGCACATTAATGCGTGCGAAGCGCTGCGTTTTTTCGACATGTAGTCCAGGGGCCCCTAAAGGCTCAAGCCTCTGGTGGAGAAGCTCTGGGATTTTAGCTATAATCATACCTCTTAATGAAACTATTCTGATTAATAAGGACCAGTCATTGCCAAACAGGACAATTGCTTACTATGCTATCAATCTTGTGTTCTGTATCCATGTAAAGTATTCATTTATGAGGTTCAATAAGATTATTAGGTAAAAAAATATCTAAAAAAAAATT
>JAIGNY010001348.1:320000-345000 GCA_020152595.1 Chiridota heheva | reverse complement strand
TTTTTGACTAAATGAGTAACTCTAGAGAGATGGCATATCACTGTTTTGTTTGTGTTGAATATTTTCTTGAATATAAAATGGAAATGACTCTTGCGATCTACACCTAAACTGTATTTAATAAGTTAAGCATTTCGAACATCTGTGCAGAAATAGAAGCCTTTAGCTCCTCAAAGACAAACTCACATATGGGGTCATATATTCATGTCATTATAACATATAATTCGTATTTAACAGTCTAATGTATACCTTGAAACCTTGCTGTTTCGTGCCTTATAGCTCAAACACACGGTTCGTAAATTTGAATTCAATACAGTAATCAAAACATGTTTCACATATCTTTATATGATTTAACTTGTCAACCATGGTAGAGCAAACCCATCCAGCCATCGTGACACGGTGTGATACCGTGTGTAGGAGTTCCTTGTACATGTTGTATAATTTACTACTTTAAGACAGAGAACAGAGAAGATACCGGCTGAGTTTGCTAACTTCGGCCATGGCACGAGGGCATGCCCATGGTCATGGTATACAACATGATAATACGTAACAATTGTATTGAAAATATAGGAATAATCTATAGATTGTATGGCAAAGTAGCCTAAGAATTATTCGAGTATCAAACCCCTGATAAGAATTGGTCAAATAATTCGACCATGCATATGACGGCAATCAGTAAACAATGGATTGCCAAACTTAAAAGGGGGGGAAATCACAAATCGCTGAACGCTCTTGTTATTTTGTCTAGACCAGGGACAGATTTCGACATGTGGAAGCCCATGGGCAACTTCGGGAGTGAAGGCCCACACTACTTTAATGACCGCCGTCCTGGGGGAGGGGGTGTGCCCCTTTGAAATGTTTTGGAATATTTAAGGGTGCTTAGATGCAAAATGGTGCAGTATTTTGTGATTTGGGAAGTAGATTTATGTTCAAGAATTTTCATTTTGTAAGCCTGTTTGCCTGCCCAATTTCTAGTACAAATGATCAGATTGCTACCACTCCTACCAATGCAAATTAACAGGTAGCTACCACATTTTTTTCTTACAATTTTTTCTTCATGAAATATGTGGACGCCCCTGGTTGTGGAGGCCCATGGGCAACTGTCCACGTTGCCCATTGCTAAATCCGGCCCTGGTCTAGACATTTCCCAATTGAAATTAAATCAGAAAAGTAAATAAGAACTCCATGAAATATAGAATAACATCACGGCATGCAATAAGCCTCTGGCTGTCTGGTTCTGACATTCATCTGTTCATTAAGTAAACTAATGTTTCCAATAGTCTTGACGGAGACCTATTAATGAATTAACTTTCCTTTCCAGCATACTAACTCGTGGTGCGCACATGCATATTCTCGATAATATTATCTCTTTTCGAATTAAGCATCAATGGCCCGGGACTACATGACTGTATGAATTATTTATGCTAAATGATGTTTGCTAGAGACTTGAAATTACTAAAAGTCCATTCTACCCAGCACCGCCTCGGTGTAAACATGTTTATTCTTGCAACTATTAAAGCGATTGCGTACCGTATGCAAATTTCTTTATCATTGTTATTGAATCATATAATGTAGTAATATCACGGCCATACATTTGTCCATATTTCTGTCTATAGCCCATCGAAAAAGAGGCAACTATTAAACCAGTCTTGTCTTTGAAACTTATTGGCTTCTTTAACCTGTGAACAATAACGGCTTGGAAATAGTTATCTAGACTTATTCATTTTCCCGGTTTTTACCGGATTGCCATATATGCCCTTTGGCTGTTTGGCCTGCAATTGTATCATATTTATGTACAAGAAATACAACTTTCTGTAGTTTCGGGACTTGCTTGCATGCATCATTAAATCTTAAACTTGTTACTTGTACGCCATATGTAACCTTCACAATCCTATTTTTCATATTATAACATAACATAACATAACAAGATAAAGGGCTAAGAAGGGTGAATCATGTCCCATAAAATGCCCAAACTAACACCACCACCACAAAAAAGAAAGAAAAAAAAAGACTCCAAGAGTTAGTAAAGAACTTATCAGTTTGAAATTGTGAATAGAATTGGAGCTTCCTACCCTCTCAGGCAAACCATTCCACTCATTAACAACTCTTTGTGATAAGCTAAAACGTAGAATATCTATCCGTGAGAATTTTTTGGTCAACTTCAAACTGTTACCACGTGTCACATGAGGGTTAGCTGAAACATGCAAGAAATTACAGGAAGTCAAAGCATCACTACCAGATAGGAATTTAAAAACCTGAATCATATCGCCACGTACTCTTCTCAACTCAAGCGTGATCCAGCCAATAACTCGCAACCTAGATTCATAAGAGAGATTTCTTACTTTGGGAATAAGTCTAGTCGCTCTTCGCTGAACTTGCTCTAAAATGAACTTATCCTTCTCATAAAAGGGACTCCAAGCCTGAATAGCATACTCAAGGTGAGGCCTGACTAACTGCTTATACAAATTAAAGACAACCTCTGTACCAAGAAAAAATAAAATAAAAAATGATTATGTGGTACCGTCTTAGAAATCTTTGCATTAACTGAAAAACACATTTTGTTTCTTGTGTTATACCATGTAGTAAGCTGGTAAACATGGATTGGAAGAAAGTGTTTTCTTCGCGAACAAGAGCTTTCATGCCTGTTGTAGTATAGCTACAGCTACAGTGACTAACTTGCATTTGGCCTGATCAAATTTGATTGTTTCGTTTGATCAAATTTGATTGTTTCGTGTCAAGTGACACCGTGTCATTACAGATCTCATCAAAATCTTTTAGATTGAAGATAATTTTGAACGCCCTTTTCAAATGTGACAACGGTTTTTCTCGTTTATTTTTAAATACATTAATTGCAGCCTGTGCTTCTTATGAAATCATATTCCCCGAAACTATGTTCAAGGACGAAAACTATGTTCAGTATGAAATTTGTATCACCTCTTCATGTTCTCTCATAAACCATTTTAAAGTTATGATCTTACATTTTCACTATCATTCACCTGAGTTCAAGTTCTTGTGAGTCTTACGGCACAATAATTTTTGATGACCCCTTCTAGAATTAACCTGACAATCTCAGTGTCACCAAAGAGCTGGTATCACCATGGAGATCACTTACGCGAGTTGAAGTTCTATAGGAAGTTTTTACTCTCGAACAGGACGAAATTTATGCCACCCACATAACACCACACGGGAAGTTGTTTCTGCTACGCCTTTATTTAATTATTATTAGTATAATCTAACAATCTCAGTACCATTTATCTGAGTAAGCGGGGAGTAAGCCTAGTTTCTTGGGAGCATTTCTCCAGGAAACCTTCTTGAGGTTCAATTTTATAGCAGCCTGCTTTAAGCTCAATTCGCAGTTCGTCCTTGGAACCATGATTTAGCACTGTGAGCCTCATGTACCTACATCGGCGCTCGCGACGGCCGACTTTATAAGTAAAAACGAGGCTGCAATGTGGGCCAATTACCAACTTAAAAACTTTCCCTTTAGAAAAAAAATGTCTTTCAACAAAAACAAAAACCCAAACACGTCCTCTATGGAGTATGGGATCTGGTGACTGACTGCTGACACACCCTGCCCCGTTATTGACCTATGTCATTCTACAATATTTAGGTAACTGATCGTAAAATTGTGATTTTTCGCACAAAGAAACTTCCATTCGTCTATATGCTTTCGAAATTTCCAATCATATTTTGCATTTTATACAAAATAAGATATAGCATGAAGTAACAGACACATTAGACTGTTACGTATGCATGACTTTAAAAGACAAAAATCGTTTGTTCCTCGCATAGCAAAGTATCAAATCGAGAAATGTTGGTTATGCCAAGGAGCTTCTACACAGGTTATGCAAGACCAGGTATAGCTTGTTATCTTGTAACACCGTGTAGGCATAACCAAGGATGCACATCCTTGGCGTAACTTAAACAGTTAGATATCGGCAGTGCAAGGCCGAATGTAAGTTCAATGTGTATGTTTACAATATGTTGTATGTCAATATATATGCTGAACTTAAATATCTTGTAAACTGCTATGAGGTTTTAGCGTGTCGACTGGCCTTAGCAACAATTATGTCTTTCCAGTACTTTATTTTTATTCACTTTCTTTCATCCAACCAACTATAAAGACACATAGCAGCCATTATAAGTCTTTGGAAAAACTTATTAGCCAATTTAGCTCCTGAGACATGTGAGATATATATGATACATAGCATATGGGGGATCTTCTGCCTTATGATTTGTAGATAATTGAGGATACCTTCGAGCATTAGCTATTATGATATACGTATTTTCCTTTTCTTTTCATTTTGTAAAAAAATGAATTGACATAATCTATATCTGTGAAGTTAATGTCTTCTTATTCAAACCATACCACTATCTTCAGTCAGTTGTGCATTATTTTTGTGGGATACAGCATTAGTATCCAACACGACACTCATCTATGATCATATTATCTGGGCATAGAGCGATTGCTCCATATACCCTCCGAACAGCCGAAGTAGGATACTTCGACTTATTCTGACATGCACAAGTAATTTTCTCTACAAACTCTCTTATTTTGAATTAATTTAATTTAATGGATGTACTTTTTTTTTCTTTTTACCTTTCTTTGGAAAGCAGCAGTGGCAGAAATTTCGTACTAAACAAAATAAATATACATTTTTGCTCCATGAAGCCAAAAATGTTAGTGTCACTCGAAAAAGTATCGAGATAGCCAATGACATCTGAACATACACCCATGTAGGGACAATACTTCTAAAATATAACCAGACTAAAACTCTGGGAAAAGATATCAACTGACATTAGATAATGGATTATCAAACCGCCAAGGAAAATAATTTACGTCAAATATAATGCAATATATATTAGCTGATTACAGCACAAGGAAAAGACTTTATCACAAATTGAGCTGATTGTTATTATGAAAATAATTTTACTCCATGTTGGCATTTACCGCCTCAAAATTAACAGTATAATTTTCCTATCAGTCTGGTGTGAAGCAGATTAGGGCGTATCGCACACTGTTGAGTATAGACCTAGATTGAGGATACACTACACACAACAACTTCACATAAATGGCCTTCAAGACAAAGAGCCTGAATAACCGAAGAAGTTCTACTGAATATTTATCACGCCACTATGTGACTATATACTAAAGAATTAAAGGATTAGATCAGTGGTCAAGCATGTCCATCTTATGTAAAAAAAATGGCGAATAAAGCATTGCAAAATCTTATTCCATTAAGGAAATATTCAAGTTAAAGTTTGGTGTCATTTCTGTAGAAACGACTGAAATCAGACTATGTATTTTAAAGAAAGTCTATTGAAATTTTTCACTATTTAAATTATTTTTCCTCAAACTTCTTTCAGGTGGTATATTTTAAATACCCTTCCTAGATTCAGTTTTACTACATTTTTGACATATCCCATGGTTTTTAAGCCACAAAATCGCAGGACAAAATATGATAGAATAAATAAAGACTTTGATGAATCAGAGGCTATGACATCACAACTAGTCTGATTTTAGTCGTTTTTACACAAATGATACCAAACTTTAAACCTGAATATCTCCCTAATGGAATAAGATTTTTTAATGCTTTCTTCATCATCTTTTTTTTTTTTTTTTTTTTTTTTTGAAGTCCTCTTTCATATAAGATAAACTTGCTTGACCACTGAACCAATCCTTTAAGGTATTTAGACCGCCCAAGAACGAGCAAGCCTTAGGCTGATTCTTCATTAATAGCTGTGCAAAATACACAACGTTATGTAGAAGAGACAATGGACGATTACGCCCAGTAGCCTTGCTGTCCAACAGCCCAAAATGGGTAACGAGTCCACAACACTATTTCACGGAATTCCCGAGTATTTATGCAAATGAGGAGGCAAAATGCCAATGAGGAGGTAGAATGCCATGTTTCCAGATAATATGTTGTTTCATTGAATGGGATGATTGAAGAGGTTTTATAACAAATTTCTCACATACAATTGTCTGACTGTTCAAAGTTTCAAGAGTATTCTTAATCATGCGCCGTATAATTTTCGTATAATTTTATTTTGTAGAAAATAGATCGTTTTATATCATTTTTGCATTTTCTTCTGAAAAATAAAAAGTAATCAAACCAATCAAACTCCCGAAAATGAAATATCGTACGCCCCACGAATCGGCATTGCCCCTTTAAAGATATTGCCAGCTTCTTTTGTTTTTTTGTCTTTTATTTTGGGAGGGGGGAGGGGGAGGGGGAGCAAGTACAACAAAGAAAATGCTGATGGTGTAAACAATTCCCAAAATTGTGTCAAGATAGGGTCTTTACAATGTTTAGCGATTTACTTTTCCTCAAAAGTGGTAAAGTGGGCCATATTTCCTCTCCCCTCCTTCTTTCGGCACTGAGTGACTCATTATCATTATCAGATTATCTTCTCAATCTCTCCATTTTTAATTATTTTTTAACTTTCGCTATATTTTTTATTCCTACTTTCCAACTCCTACTGTCAGTCCCTCTCAAAGTTTACTGGTGTGATAGTAGTTCCCCCCTCCTCCTCCCCCCCCTCCCTACCCTCTGTAAATTTGGGCCCGGTCCTTATTTCCTAAGAAATGGCTAGTGAATATAGTCCCCTCCGGACAGATTTTACTTGGTGATTTAACTGGTGTGTCTGTACGCTTCCTTCATTTAATTGAAAATAAAGGCTCTTCGGTCAGTCGGTGGAAAAGAAATATAATCTTTTCTTCGATCTGGGCTGTAATAATCGGGATACACTGGAAGAAAAAAAAAAGAAAAAACATGCTCTACGCAAAACCGCAGTGAGATTTACCGTGAAGGGTGAAAAAGGATTTTTTTCTTGCAAAAGGGGCTAAGTTGTTGTCTCCAAATTTCAAAAACAAGGGGAACCAAATTTACTGGATGGCTACGGCTTCATTGTCTTGGGGGCCAAAATTCCTTGGAAATAAGGGCCGGGGGTCCAAAATTTACCTAGGGGAGAGGGGGGGGAGCAAAATTTACTTTTACACCGGCAACTACTTGTCGACTTCCGCCCGCTCAATGAATGACATTTGATTTTGTTTAAGCGTTTGTCATCTGGGCATGTACTCAGAGTTGATATTTATTTTGGGGGCTTTTTAGAAGCCAAGTTTGAAGATGAAAAAAAAGTTGCTTCGCTTTTCAAAAAAATTAGCCACAAAAAAATATATGGGGAGGATTTTGATATTGGATTTTATCATTCAGCTTTTTTTTGAAGTTTTTGGCCTTATGGAGACTTGTTAGGCTGTAAAATATCTTATTTGGCTTATTTCTGGGCTCAAAGGGTTTGGTGGGGAATAAAAAGAGTGTAAGAAGTCAATATTCTAATGAAGTTCAAAGCACGTGATATTTTACATGTTGCAGAAATTACAAAATAATACTGTTTTGACTTCTTAGTACGTTTTACTTCTCCCAGAGAAGCCAATCCCGTTCAATATTGACTTGATTACAGTTCAGCGTGTGTTTTTTTAATGTTTTTTTTATAGCTAAGTTGGCTTTTTCACACTGATTTGGCTTTGTGCGCTTGGCATGCTTGGGACAATCTACATACCTTGTACAAATTGTGTGCAGATGGTGACATATTGTTATATATCATAGCTCTAGTCTGTTTGCTTATTAGTCAAAACCTAATTATAACAAAAGAATTCCAGTTATTTCACATCCAATGATCCAAATCATTTTAGCATAGCAAATTTACCAAACACATCTAAATATTATTTTCAGAATGATGTGTCGAACAATTTCCTTTTTCTTTTCGATGAAAAGATGTATATTTTTACTGAATCACTCATATGAGGCCTATACGGCAAAGGCTTTGAAGCTAACTTCATATCACTATCATCTGATCATCCCGAGATAACAATATCATCTGAAGTAAAGATAAACAAAACCACCTCCCCCACCCCCTCCACCCACCTCCTCCACCCTCCCTCACCCTCCCCCAATTTGTTTTATAATTTGTTTATAAGAACTGAAGGATGTAAAGTCAATATTACCCACAATTACTCAACTCATTAAAGTAATGTCACAGAACTTAGTAACAACATATTTCACTTGTAACAACATATTTCACTTGTAACAACATATTTCACTTGTAACAACATATTTCACTTGTAACAACATATTTCACTTGTAACAACATATTTCACTTGTAACAACATATTTCACTTGTAACAACATATTTCACTTGTAACAACATATTTCACTTGTAACAACATATTTCACTTGTAACAACATATTTCACTTGTAACAACATATTTCACTTGTAACAACATATTTCACTTGTAACAACATATTTCACTTGTAACAACATATTTCACTTGTAACAACATATTTCACTTGTAACAACATATTTCACTTGTAACAACATATTTCACTTGTAACAACATATTTCACTTGTAACAACATATTTCACTTGTAACAACATATTTCACTTGTAACAACATATTTCACTTGTAACAACATATTTCACTTGTAACAACATATTTCACTTGTAACAACATATTTCACTTGTAACAACATATTTCACGGGATCGGGGGGCAGATTTGATTCTGCCAAAAGTTCCAAACTTTTGATCGCCAAAAATGTTAAGTTACTCGCCAGTACACTTACCTGTTTTGAATAATTATTTTGAATGAAAAAATCTTCTTCCCCCAGACGGTTTTCCCGCATGAATAATTTAACATCATACTTTAGAGCAGACATAAAGTCTGGCTTTTGCCTCATTTGATATAATAGAAATGAAGAAATTTAACATGGTACAAAAGTGCAAAACAAGTTTGCATATATTTTCTAATTTATTTAAACATGAATTATGTCAAATAAATATAAACGTACATGGGGGCGGCCATTTTCTTCATACACCCTCTGAAAAATGATGTCATATACACCCAGCTGCCCAGTTGCCAGTACAAATTAGAATTTTAATGTATTTCCTTATAATTTACTCAAAATTTCTAACTTTTAAAATATAACTGTTCCTTTGCATGGATCTGTGAATGTTTATCAAGCCCTTAGACCTTCATGTCAAAGCAATTTGGAAGAAAATTTCAAAAATAATTCTAAAGAAATACATTATTTGTGCTATATAGGGCAAATCATGTCATCATTGGCATAATTTCAATCACAATTTAGACAAAATGTCTGTGTCCATGTTTAGATGTTACAACTTCAAACCTGAATAACTTGAGAATGGAATAAGAAGTTATGATGGGGGTTTTGGTTTTTTTTCTCTCTATCATTTATCAAGCTAGAATATTTGACTTTATGTCTCTTTTAACTGTTTAATGACAACTCTTTTTAACGCACAAAACGGTTGTCGAAAGCAAAGACTGATTGGCAAAGCAAACAATATGATCATTTTCCATCAGCTGATCAGGAAAATTATCATAATTTTTTCAGGCACCTCTCTGCAAGTTACTGTGTACAAATTTGGAATTAGGATTGCCAGTAAATTAAGGGTAACAGATCGATAACCTTCATGCCTCCATAGCCCACAGACGACGTAAGGACAAAGGTCACTTGAATATTCATAATCACCAGAAAATTACTAGGCCGTTGCATGCTAGAAAAGCATTCAATTAATGAAAGAAGCTGAAAATGCGCCCTCACTTTTCGGTCTAGTGCTTCTTTAAAATGGCGACAATAATGATTCAGCTTCCTTCAAAATTGTTCTTTATAAACTCATTTGTTTAACCTTTTTTGTAATACATACGTGATTACACAGGAATGCCTTACTGCGCCTGTTCAGTCATTAGTATTGTGATGATGGACCGTGAGACTGTGAATTGTATTTACTTTTATCATTATGCATTTCATTTGTCATAATGTGGTCAGTGCGGTCTTGCCTGTAGTTTATTGTTAACGAGATCTATAAGTCTTTATATTTCCGCAATAAGATTTAGAAAGTAGTATGAGCACCTTTGTATTTCAAAATGATTCATATAGTCTTGAAGTGGAGACAAGAATCCAGTTCTCACCGCAATTGGCCAAGTAATTTGTTATTTTCTTATATGATTGTAAACTCGAAGGCGTTTTGTGAACTTGAAGAAAAAAAAATAGCATTGCATGCTTGGCGTTAGGTTGTTGCCGAATTCCCACACAAAAATACCATTACCGAGTATTTTGCGTAAGCATTTAATGGTGCGGACCAGAGAGTCGCCATATTAAAGTACGGGCGCAATGTATTAACTTGAGGGCAAGGTACCCATCAGCCAACTGTCGGACTGTAAGGAAATTTCCTGTCGTCATGATGACCTCATTCATGTGCTTAAAAGTTTTAGGAAAATTGGAATCGGTCCTTTCTATAAAAGTAAGTCCTATGCACCATGCCTACTATAAAGGACATGTAGAAAACGCAAATTATGCAGTCAAAATTTGAAAACTGTCATTTTCAAACACCCTTGCACTTCAATAAATCTTCTTTATTCGAAATCGTATCCTGAAACTTTCAAACTGTTTCGTATAGACACTCCCCGCTAGAAAATAAGCTTGAACGGATGTTTGAACTGAGTTTATGTAAAACGTCTGTTCGGCGATTATTAAACTTACAAACTTAAACTTTAAATTGAAAATTAGGTCCGTGATCCAGGCGCAGTGTTCCCTCCTTGTTTCCACTTTAACAATTTAATCAATGATAAATCAAAAAAAAAAAAAAAAAAAAAAAAACTTTTACAAACTTAGAATTACGAATTAAGTTTATTTACTCAAAAATTGCGCCTGCTTTTTACAGTAAAAAAAAATAACAATTGACATTCATTTCATTTTCTATGTATTTTTTCTTCAATATGGTGGTTACGGAAACTACCATTCAATATTTTACAGTAAGGAACTTGAAATATTAATACTAAACAAATAAATATCAATAACTAAAAAAGTGGAAGTTTGTTTTAACAACAACCTCACAATATCACTGGATTTTGCATTGCATTTAAAGTGTCAAATTACACGTCATGCATTTTATTTTAAATCGTCATCTGTCCCATTCGTTTGGGTATTCCCCATAGTTAACTTAGCCAATTTTCGTTAGGTTTTGGGAAGGAATAATTAGCGTCAGGTGGTGTGTGTGAGGGGGGGGTTACAATAATTAAGGGGCTTACAATAATTTGCTGACCTTTAATACAAATTAATGTCGTATTTTCGCCTTTCGTCATTGTTTGGGGGATTTCCACTTGGCTCTCGGAAAATTGTGTACAATAAAAAAAATATAAAAAATTCCCTCCCCCCCTCCCACTTTTCTTAGGCAAATCCCGCCCGTGGCTACATGCGTACCGTGATCGGCCATGTCGTCTTGTTAAATCATTAATTTTTTTGCGAAACGTACAATGCGCAGAAATGTTTTGCACAAATTAAATTACTTTCATTCAGAGACGGATTCAGAGGGTACCGGAGGGCACCCCTTAGATTTTCCGATGATTGTTTTACCATGATTGATAATTATTAGTCACGGTTTATGTAACTTTGCTTCAATTTTCGGCAAATTTCCTTCATTGTTTGGGAAATTTCTTTTAATCTTTGGGAAATTTCCTTCATTCTCGTGCAATGTCCTTCATTTTTGCTATTGGGGCAATTTTTCTTCGAGTTTCTAAAAAAATTCTTCAATTTTCGGAAATTTCCTTCATTGTTTGGGAAATGTCTTTAAATCGTGGGCAATTTTCTTCAATTTCCGGAATATTTGCTTTATTTTTGGGCAATTTTTGTTTGATTTTTTGGAAATTTTCTAAACTTTTCGTTAAATTTCCTTCATTTTTGGGCAATTTTTATTTAATTTTTGGTAAATATTCTTTAATTTTCGTAAATTCCTTCAATGTTTAGGAAATCACTTTCAATCTTTGAAAAATTTCCTTTATTCTCGTGCAATTCTTAGAAATTTCCTTCATTTTCAAGTCCTTTACTGATAGTATAACAATCGCCAATAATGTAATAAAAAACCACCGATATTGTAACAAAACGCTTGACCGATATTATAACAAATATTGACTGATAATGCAACAAAGAAGACATTCGACTGATAATGTAATACAAATGAATGTATGTCCAATTCAGGTTTCCACCACAGAAACATATGGTGCATAATAACATGAAAGAAACTGCTTTCATTTATTGCCATCCCCAACTGTACCCAATGTTAGCAGGGCTTAGTGCTCCTTTGATAAATAAACATAACAAATTGACTTGAAATGCTTCTAAAATGCCCCACCCCCAAGACCTTAAGCGGGCTTTCGCTTCGTACAAAGCGATGACGCCTGACGGCATCACAATCTTGTTTGCCAATTTTAATTATTCATACCCCTACAATTAACCTCCCCGCACCATATGAAATATCTTCAGTAAGCTCAGTATACTGGATTCCACGAACTGCATTGTAACGGACTCTTGATCCTTGATTGTAATTAAAACAAAAACATTGCCTTTCTTACTTTGTAAACATATCATATACCTCTAGTTTCCAGGGTTTCTCTCCTAAAACCATTTGTTTCTGAATCCACGTACATGCAGTATAGCTGGGCTCACGAATTGAAACTGAGAGTCTAAATCTTTCCTTTCGCTTATCGAGTGTTTTTTTTTTTTCTTTTTTTAATTCATTTGTTAAATCTAATACATTATTAGGCGTTTTTATTGCATTATCGGTCGATAATTAGTTTGTTATATTATCGGTCAATAATTGTTACATTATCGGTCGATTTTTTTTTTGTTACATTGTCGGTCAAGATTTGTTACATTATCGGTCAAGCGTTTTGTTACAATATCGGTCGTTTTTTATCACATTATCGGCGATTGTTACTATTAACTTAGAGTTAATAGCTTCATGGTTACACTATCTGACTATCGGTTAAGGACTTGTACACTATCAACCGTTAAAACATTATCGGTAATTGTTAGTCGCAAGGTATCGTCCCATTAATAAAGTCAGAAGTAACGCCGCCGTGCTGTAAACGTCACTTCCGGCTTTCAATTTTCCTTATTGATTGCGAAAAATCTGTGGCGTTATCGATAACACTTGTATGCCATTCCTGATTGGTCTGGCGGATGACTGACCGATAACATCGCAGATTTCTTACGATCAATAGGGAAAATTGAAAACAGGAAGTGACGTTACAAGCACGGCGGCGTTAATTTCTAAATGTATTTATCTAAGACGAAGACGACGACAAGTGAACACACAATTACAATGATGGGGTCGTCGCCTGCGTATTCGGTTATGGTAGTAACAATGCTATCACGAAACGCTTAATACGACCCAGACGAAAACACAGGTACGACGTACGGACATACATAACATCGACAACCAAGTCAATGTCCACGGCCTTTGATAACCAGCTGTGGTACACTGGCGTATCTACCCAACCCAGGCTTAACCCTAGGGCCTCGTGGTCTGTAAACAGGTATGATAACCGCTACACCACAGTAGGTAGATATTTATTTATGGGACAATATCTTTCTTTTAACTGATACTTCCGTGTCGTAGATCTTTAATTGAATTATAATGATAACAACATTATAAATCTCTACAGTTATGTAGATCAGTAGATAGGGTTAACGGAACTACAGGGACTACCCATTTCCCTGGACTAAGGGGCTGACGGGAAGTAACTGCCCCTTTAAAAATTATGTGAATCGTATTTTAGAACCCTTGATGGATTTATAAAACTTTACTAAAACTATATAAGACTTCTTTTTTTTGATCCTCAATATAAATTTTGAAATAAAAAAGTGTCTTCATTGGATTTTCTTCCCCTTGCCCTGAATTCTTTCCACCGCCCTGTTTATAAAGTGAACCAGGGCGTTGCCCCGCCTACAAGCATCAAAGCGGAATCATCATATTTGCGACAAGCAAAAGGCATGTTGACCAAACATGCAAACATCCGTAGTTTGTTATTTGCGTCGGAAATGCAAAGATTGGCTAATTGTAAAATCAGAAGATTTGAACTTAATGAGATTAGGGTCGGACTCACTGTTTGACGGGTAAACGTTTCAGGTCATGTAAAACGATATATGAATTATTAAAGAATTGATAACGAAATTAGTCAATAATCAACGGTTACAACTTACAGTCCGGAATTTTCTAGGGTCATTTTTATCCTTTTATTGTAAATGAGGGAATTTAGAACGCTGAAAAGATTATCCAGCGCCAACTTTTGTGTTGTCCAATTGAAAGACTTGGCCTGAAGATCAACAATGCTAATTTTACACAGCAATCAGGCAATGGAGTAACATTGAATGAAATCCGATGCTGAACTTACATAGGCCTATACCTGTTAACTGGTAAAGAAGTTTAGTGAAACCAGATGCTTTGTTTTTTGTCAATCCACACAATAAGAAAACAATCTCAACAAAATCGGTTAGTTGACAAGTTTTCTAAAGTTTCAGGCTTAAATATTCCAGAAAATAGGCCCTATGCAAATTTACAATTTTATCATGTTCTCAATCTCCTCACATAATGTTATTATTTAGCATTTATAGGGAAATTTTTCCCCTGCCATAAATTTTCCAAAACTGGGAAAATTTGTGCACATTTTCATTTGAAAAGTAGTAAATCAGTGCGTTTTTTAGTAATCCTGATAAAGCAATTTTTAAATTTAGTTTGGAATATCAGACTTTTTCCTCAAAAAATCCGACATATCCCTATAGCAATTTCGATAACGTGAGAGAAGGGAGGGGGGGGGGATGGGGACTTATAATCGGATTTTTTTTATATGGTTTTGCCCCCTGCAAAAGTCTAGCTACGCCATTAGTTCAGAGAAAAGGAAGTGCGGGAAATCTGCCCCCCTCTGAGAATATCACCCCATTCTGCCATTTAAGAAGATTCCACCTGCCCGGCTGCATACTTTCTGCCCGCCTTGGGTAATTAGAATTAGGAAATTATTAACATCAAATTAAAAAATTGGTAAATAGAACAAACATTTTGTCAAATTATTGAAATAGTGGTCACAAAATTTAGCAAAATTTCGAAATGCCTAACATTTCCCGGAAATTTATGCAAATTTCCGCAAAATGAAAACAATTTTTTTTAAATTGCAGGAAGATTCCCAAAAATGCAGGAAATTTTCCGAAAATTGAGGCGGTTTACCAAAAATTGAGGCAATTCCCGAAAAATGGGGCCGAGTTAGCAGCGAGGTTTCATGAGAACTTTAACGGTGCAATTTTTCTGACTGTAACCGAGACATTTTAGAGGTTACCCTTCCTTAGGCTACGCCCTTGCCTACCCCCCTGCATGATGTATTCACGAGCGCATTAAAGGCCAGTTGTCGTTTTTAACGTACAAAGTAAATGAAATTCAAATCCTGTGTTTTGATTGGTCGAAACACAATGTGGCCTATAGTGTGACTTACATTGATAGGCCAATCATAACCGTTTTGGAATTAATTGTACGCCGCCACATTTAATCACGATAGATGGCCTTTAAACTGTTTAACCAAGCTGCCTAATATGATGAAATTAGTAGGATTGATGATTCTTTAATTTCCTCCGTAAATTTCAGTCTCTAAAATTGATGAGAAATTTCCTTCCTGCTAGATTGCTAGAGTGGGATTGAAAGTATGATAAACAGATACAGACTCAAAGCTCAAGAATTTGGTGCACCCCTCCAAATAATTACAGGCCTTATACAAAATTTAATCAATTGATAATAAGAAAATACCAAGTTAATCATACACACAACTAATACTGACAATAACACCTTATACAAATTGGCATAATAATTTCATATTAGTGCTGCAGCCTTACATTCAAAAATTACTCAATGTTATTTTTTTGGACAGAGTTTGACAGTTTGACAGAGTTTGACAGTTTGACAGAGTTTGACAGTTTGACAGAGTTTGACAATGTTTGACAGATTGACAGTTTTTGACAGTTTGACAGAGTTTGACAGTTTGACACAGTTTGACAACTTGACAGAGTTTGACAGTTTGACAGAGTTTGACAGTTTGACAGAGTTTGACAGTTTGACAGAGTTTGACAGATTGACAGAGTTTGACAGTTTGACAGAGCTTGACAGTTTGACAGAGTTTGACAGTTTGACAGAGTTTGACAGTTTGACAGAGTTTGAATTGTTTGTCTATTATGATGGTTTTTACTGAGGTGCTGTGGCTTAGTGGTCAGGTGGTTAAGGAGTCATGCTCGTATTCGAGAGGTACCGAGTTCGATTCCCGTCGTGAGCGCTGCATTGTGTCCTTGAGCAAGACACTTTACTTGCTTCAGTCCACTCCACTTCAGCCCACTGTAAAATGAGTACCAGCAGTTAATCTGCGATGGACTGGCGTCCCGTCCAGGCATGCCAGGAGGAGTAATGTACTCTCATCCGCTTGCGCCATGGAAACCGGTGATAAGCACCGGCTCAGTGAGCCTAATGGCTCGGATGGATTTAGCGTTTTATAATGGTTTGTAATGTAGTTTAAAGTTAATAGTGTAGCTACAATTCGTCCGTCTTTCCGCATGCTGACGAATGTCTTATTTAGGTCAAACGAAAATTGGCGCGAAATACTGAATTATTATTTCTGCATACTGACGAATGTCTTTGAAGTTTCATAAAATAAGATTTTGCCTAAAATATCTTTATTGTGAGTAAAATTGTCAAAAGATTAGCATTTGTACTTTCCAATGATATATAAAGCTATATAATACGTTTGTGGACTTTTATTTCATCAAGCTTCAAAATTCGATGACCATTAGCTGCTGAAGGCAAAAGGTTCGTAACCAAGATTTGAACTTGGAATGCAAACACTTCAAAGCCATTTCTTAATGAAATTGAAGACATGAAAAGATTTATACTGCATGTTGTCTAGACCCTATGGGTAACATCGAGTTCACGAGTCATTTCAGTGAGCAAAACTCCACATGAACCTATAACCATGACGTAAACCATTATTATCATTTTTGTTTTTTTCCCCGCCGGTATTGTTGCTATAATATGTAACAATGATATTTTGATGATAAGAGAGCAACTTAATTAACACACAAGGTTTCAATCGCTTCGTTGAATTTCAATTCTTTCATTGATTGAAATCTTGGCTCGGCTCAAAAAGAGCAACGCACTTGTAATTGATATCTGACAGTAGTCGAAAGATTGTTTCAGCGAGTGTCAATAAAATCTACAATACTCTTTTGAAATTGTTCGCTTACTGCTCCTGGGACAAACAAGAATGACGCAAACCTAGGTGAACTTCGTGTCATGCTTGAGCAAATTCTAAGTAACCATCAGATGTTGAGGAAAAGTTCGTTTGCCGCGGCATTGACGCTTCTCTAGGCCGTATATGCAGTGATAGCACGTCATTTGCAGCTTTAAGTTAGGATATACTTCATGAAATACGACAGTGTAGATAACGAAGGGCAAGGGCACTCAATTTTCAAAATCCTTGCCCGACTTTCCAATTATGATCTTGAATTTTAGCATGTGTCCGAATTAAGATCCTAAATTTGTCAATCTATTAAACCGTGATCTACGATAATACTAGGTACCTACAAGTTATTAGTATAGCTAATTTTCAGTGTTCGATATTTTTAGTTACGATTTCAGTTACGCTACTGTAGACTAGCAACCGAGCCGCTAAAACGAAACCTTTGCACGTAGACAAATGGAATCAGAATGGTTTACTTGAGGGATGACCTTGGAGAATAGCGCAGTGGCAAGACCAACACATCACACTACCTCCGTAGTCTAGCGGTCATAGCATCAGCTTGCAAGCTACAGGTTCCGCGATTCGATTCACCAGTGCTGCACAACTAGTTTATCGAATGGCCGTGGATATTCTTACATACAGTTCTTAGCTGTTTAGCTGTTGAGAAAGGGATGTAAAATACCTAGCAACAGTGGTGGATTAAAGGGGCAGACACCCGGGCACGTGACTCCCCCATTGGCAAGAAATGACAATAATATGAAGACAATCAGAACATAATAACAAAAAAACTTAATAATGAATAAAAACAATCTGTGAAAGTAATTTTAAGTCATGACTCTTTTAAATTTTCCTTTACAATGTATTTCCTTCTTCGCCTGCTTAGTCTAATATTTCGTTAGGTAGATGCGTGTTATTACGGTCTGTATAACATGTATTATCTATCCGCGAGGAGCTCAAAACAATTTATATCCAATTTTCCATAGTCTTCTCGGCCTTATCAAACTTGCCTCACTGTACATGTTAATGTATTTGTATCTTTATGTAATTTTCGTAACTTAGATCAAGCTAAGTAACTAGGATCAATTTTTGCGACTAAGTTTGATAAAATTTCGTAACTTACAATGTATTGTATTGTATCGATTCTTATAATACGCAACGTCACCCTTGTGTCTCATTCCGCTGTTCTGCGCCAGTCAAATCCTCCAAGATGCAGCTAGACGGTATCATGAAATTGATTAGACCGGGACGCGAAGTGACGTGTTTTCACGCTTAGGTTTCTTGAATCATAATGTTTAGAAAACCAATATTGTCCCAAACAATATATTTTTTTTATTTTATTTTTATTTTTTACGTCACACATTAGGGTGGCTTTTGTTTTCCGTAGGCAATTTTTTTAGGTCAATGTTTTAATTGCTGTGAGACAAATAGTTCACGACCTTTAAATGTTAATGACGTTGTCAACCACCAAAGAATATATCTGACGAAATGAATTATTTAAATAAATGGGTTTTTTGATTTGAGGTTTTAGAAAAATGGTAAAGTGTTGTAAACTCACGTAAAATTCATAACAAAATAGTTTATTCGCAAGTCTAATTGAAGGCACTAAAAAATCAAGAAAACTATATGAACGAAATTCATGTTCCAAGAAACAAATGTAATACTACAAATTGCGAATCGTGTGGGATAAGCAGGCAAAACTCTTTACTTAGGGATGGCTGTATAGTGGCTTATTGAAAGGTGCCACTGTTAATTGCCGAAGGACAAAGCCGTGGTGGGTGATACGGCCCTGCTAGGTCTTTACGCCATGTTAAAACCGTAGTGGGTGCACCCTGCCAGGTTTTAAGTCATCTTAAAGCAGTGGTGGGTGGTACGGCCCTGCTAGGTCTTTAAGCCAGCTAAGCCTGAGGTGAGTGATACGGCTCTGCTAGGTTTTAAAGCTATGTTAAAGCTATAGCTGGTGATACGACCTGCTATAGGTTTTAAAGCCATGTTAAAGCTGTTTTACTTAATCGTGTTTACCTATGCATACTTTTATGACCACATGGTAATCAAAACACTGCGTTGATTGTGTCTTCTATTTGTGAAATTCATTGTATTAATGTTTGGATGCGTTTATATGTTCCTGAAAATAAAGGTCTTCTAGGGTTAGTGCAGTAGGCAAACATGTCGATCTTGTATGATTGCAGATGAAAACTCAAATAAAATTGTAAAGAATTGTAAATTGTTTTGACCCGTGTAGTCTGTCAGTAGATACTTAATTTAAAAGTTATAACATTGTATGTTGTATGGCGATAGCTGATACCCAAGTCTATGGAAAATTGACTGTAGTCTACTCCAGTAGCAATTAGTAATAACTTTTCTTGGAAATGTATTTTGTTCAGAAATTATAATTACTTAAATAGATTCCGTAGTCTGTCTGGTAGTACTCTGCTGATATCTGGACATGGTTATATGTTTAAATCTCAGGAAACATATCCATACAATATACACAAAGACTTTTAGAGAATGTGGGGATGTGACGTCACAGCTAGCCTGTTTTTAGTCATTTTTACACAAATCTGTTAGAGTTTGAACTGAGAAACCACGTAATGGAATAAACATTGTAAACACTGAGTTTATCTTTTGACGCGATATTTTTAAATACGTGCCAAGGGCGAGACGCTGTGGTAATTGATTGTTGGTTCTTGGCTGTAGGTTATACTCTTACGCAGGACCTACAGCCAAGTGCAGTAAGGTATATATTTATGAAAAAATGACTCACATGTGTGTAAAAACGCTGCTAGCAAAAATACTGGGAAACTGTATTATTCATCGTCAGGGCTTCATATTTGACGAATTCAACACATCGTTAATATTTTATGTCTTTGCCAAAGCTTGTAATTCTTTGAAGGTTGCATTGAATGAATCTATTGAGACACTGTTGAATCATGGAAGTAGCCTATCTACTATACTAACTGACTAACCACGCTCATATTTGATGTATTATTTAGTATGATCGTAAAGGATAGATGGCGGAATGTAATAGCAACGTAGAAATAAATTAGAGGGTGGATTGTAGAGCATGGATATTTAAGTTAAATTTAAAATGTTGAGAGGCTGGAATTAGAAAGTGTTACCTCTCAGGGGCAAAATTCCAAAATTTCCGTTTATCGTTACTTATGCACAAGATTTCTAAAATAACTTGAGTGAATTTCATGGAGCACCCTCCCCGCCACACACAAACACACACAGTCTTTTTGATATTGTCAGGCATAAGATAAGTTAATATAAGATGAGATATAGTAAGATGCAACAGCAAAATATGGCGCATTGGTGTGGTTTAATCTTACTTTTGCTGGAGCTCCAAATTGAGGTAAAGTAGATTACGTGTAGGCCAATCACATCCACCCATGATATTTACCTAATTTGAACCACTTTAATTCCATGAACATTGTATAGTTGAAAATTCCTTCTTTTTATATGATTTGAGTTTCACAAACATGCTGATGTAAGTCTTTTCATGTCAACATTGAAAATTAAAGCTGTGTATTTAATAAGATAAGAAAACATAAGATCAATTTATTTCGTTCACAACAAAATATGAAAATTTGTCGCCCTGTAGCAAAACGTACAAAGATATTAAAAAGGAACATAATTCTAAAATTATGAATAAAAATGATATAAAAAAAAAACAGTAAAATAGGAAAAATAAACATTTCGGTAAATATTAGTAAATGGTAAAATACAATAACGTTAAAGATGTAGATATATACATATATAGGCCCACATACATACATATATATATATATATATATACATATACATACACACACATATGCACACACATACATATACACATGCATATTCATATATAAATAAATATACAACTTTGACTTAGGATATAAAACACAAACTATTGGACCGCTTTCAAGTTGAATGGGGAAATAGAGTTGGGTACAAACCGTGGCATAGCCTACGAAGTCTTTTCCGTAAACGGCAGAAAATATATAGTGGAAAGAGCGGATGTGTGTTGTCTTTCAATACTTTTTTTTTTTTTTTTTTTTTTTGTGCATCATGTTATTGTAGAGATCAAAGACGGACTTCAGACATATGTCATCACCAACAACACGGCTTGCAGCCCTTACGATCTTTTCAAATTTACAAGTTGAATCTTTTGTAAGCAGCCCGAATATGCAGATGATACTGAAAGTCAACACGCTTTGTATTACTGATTGGTAAAAGAGCTTAAGAATAATATTGTCAACTTTGTGAAGTATTTCAGTTTTCGTAAAAATACAACCTTTGGTACGCCTTGGTTCTAGTTGCATCAGCCTGGTCTTTAAAGGTAAGTTTACGGTCAATGATAGTGCCTATATATTTGTAATGGTCCACCTGTTCAACAACCTCATTATTAACCCTGATTGGAGCACAATCACATAACCGTTTCCTATAATCAAACTGCATCTCCTTGGTCCTTGGTTTTTTACAATTCAGTATCAGATAGTTTTGATCGCACCAAGTAATAAAATCACCAATTGTATCCTCATACGGAGCAGTAGTGTTATTATGAAGGTAACCGGTTATCACGGTATCGTTAGCATATTTTAATGATAATTGAGCAAATATAACATTTAATTCTGCAATTATTAGTGTACAAGCAAAAGAGAATAGAAGACGGACAACGACTCATGGGGCGCACCTGTACTAATGGACCAAACATCAGAGCATAAGCCATTCATCTTAACAAACTGTGGTCTGTCGCTTAAGTAATTTAAGATCCATAATAATAACCTACAATTGACACCCATACTTAACAGTTTGTTTATTAGCAAGTGCGGCTGGATGGAATTAAAAGCACCTGAGAAGTCGACAAATGTAGCCCGAACAAAGGAATTTGGTGCTTCCAAGTGTTCAAGAATTTTATGCAAAAACACTAAGACTGCATCATCAACACTTTTTTTTGTCTCTTTAGGCAAATTGCATGGGATCTAAAATAACACCATTCTCATTAAGCAAAAACCTGAGAATAAGTTTTCCAAGACATTTCATTATGGTCGAAGTAAGAGCCACTGGACGATAGTCATTTAGGGTGGTAACTGTATTTGATTTTGACACTGGCAGACTGGAGAGATTGCGAATGTTTTCCAAATAACAGGAATCTCACCAGTAATCATTGTATCCTGAAATATTTAAGTGAAAATTGGTGCTATCTGAGCAGAACATAATTTATTACTTTATTACTTATACGATCTGGCCCAATGGCTTTATGTAAATTAACCCTGGAAAAAAGCATTTGAACGTCATCTACTGATAAAATAACTCTGTCAATATTATTGCACATATCAGCTAACTTTGCACTGAGCCTGGAAAGCTGTTCATCATTAAAATCAATCATGTCAAATCTAGAGTAAAACTGATTGAGTTCATTAACACAGTCTTTGGTAGCATTTTTATTATTTGACTTTTTCAGTTTGTGATCAATTATGTTAGATATAACTTTCCACGCTGCTCTGCTATCGTTGCACTGAAATTTACTTTCAAGTATATTTACAGCGTTTAGTTCCTCCTTAATTGTTAATTGCCCTTGGTTTGGCTTTTGCTGTTGCGTAATCGAATGGATGAAATAATAATACACGGAAGACTTGTGTAATAGATTCTTATATATTCATACATTCAAAATATTTCTTGAAGAAATGAAAGCATAGTAGAAAACATAATATACCTTCTTCTTTTTAATTGTTTCTCTCCTTTTCGACCTTTGTTCGTTATTCAGAATTGAATGAATAGCGGTTTAATTACACTCGACCTGGACGATCCTTTGCAGAAGTTTGATACAAACCGATCGCAAAATTCGGTTTTCCTTTTCAATTATTTAGTGAGTCAACGAACAAGCAATCGCATTGTTGTTGAGCAAATACATCATAATTGATATTTACCACGATATCATCTGTAACTAATATATGCAAATATAGTAACTTATCGGCCATTCATAAAAGTCCACAAAAAGTTAAAATAATATCCAGTTAAATAAACACCATCAATTCCAGAATATGGACGAGGATAATCGACATGACAGACGAAAGTACACGGAAGTAATTTCCCAAAGTTGAGAAGGGTCCCCATTTTTCAGAATAAGCTGTATACCCTTACAGTCGCAGTTTTTCATGAAAAAAAAACAAGTTTCTTGGTGTTTGGGCATTCGAGTCCATTAATTACCCCTTAAAAGTGTATGAACGCCAAATGATTAACAACTTATATGAGTAATTCAAATTGATGTTTTGTTATTCTAATGTCGGAGCCTTATACAGTGTCATCTAATTTAAATTTTAGATATTAAACATGTTTTTAAAGCTAAATAGTATCTACTCCTTTTGTTCAAATCAATGGGCTTTAATTTTGTGTCTCCAAAATTGCAAAAATTCAAATGTTTATTAAAGTAACATATATGTGTCTGGAGAGTACAGAAAAGCAGAGATGACTGCACAACATAAAATAGTACATACGAATAGTGCCTCTTTTAAGGAACTTTTACTGGGTACCAAGTAGCCTATTGGGTAGTGGGAACCCCTCGTCAACTGGTTAACATGCAAATAAGTTGTCCTTCCATACATGTATAAGTATGTAGCTGTGTTTGGTTGACAACGGGAAACAATGCCGTTTGCTACACAAAATGTGTCGCCATTAAAAATATAAACAAGAACAATTGTAACAACATTAAAGTTATTGTATCGTTACTGATGATTCAAGTATAAAAAGGGGTTAAAATTAATTTTTGCAAGACAAAAACTTGGTACTCAGTGCCCTCATAATCAGTTCACTACGCATCAAGTCTTTTCTACTGCGTACCAACTTTGGTACGCAGTCCACTGATTAAAAAGAGGCCCTGCATACGAATAAATGATATCGCCATTTTGTACATTTTAAGTGCAACCTTTGAATAAAACGGCTGCAGCATATCTGTAACTTCATATGCTCTAAAGTTTCTTTTAAATGAGACCTCTTCTGTATGATCCAATACTCTTTGTAAAATTGGGATGCTGACATATTCAGGTTCACCAATTTTCTGCAAAGGTACGTAGAAGAAAATTAACAACAATGAATATGCACAGGAACAGACAATGGCCTGTCGTCAGAAATTAGTGAATTAAAGGAAAGGTATCGTCCCATAAATACGTTCATAAGTGAACGCCGCTGTAATGGAAACGTCCCTTCCGGTTTTAAATTTTCACAATTGATTGCGAGAAATCTGCGATGTTATCGATCATACATTCGCCGCACCGAACATAAGGGCCTACATGTGTTATCGATTACATCACAGATTTCTCAATCAATAAGAACAATTGAACACCGGCAGTGACGTTAACATCTCAACGGCGCTCACTTCTGAATTTACTTATCTGACGATACCTTCCCTTTAAGACCTGTAAATGTGTAACAAACTTTTTTAGTCGAATTTTTCAAATATTTTATTGATTATGTCAGATATAAATCAATTAGTAATCGTTTTCCTCATGTCCACATAGCATTTAAAAGCCTTGTAAATGGTTTACTCTTGAAATGTTTTGATGAGTGATAAAGACT
Source organism: Chiridota heheva (assembly GCA_020152595.1). Classification (NCBI taxonomy): domain Eukaryota; kingdom Metazoa; phylum Echinodermata; class Holothuroidea; order Apodida; family Chiridotidae; genus Chiridota; species Chiridota heheva. The sequence goes on along the minus strand of JAIGNY010001348.1, from coordinate 320,314 downwards.
TGACAGAACTTTATCCGCAATACGTTTACTGCGCATGCCCCGTTTGATATATGTTACTTACCTACATTTAGCTGATTTACTTATGGTCCGACATATATGTACTAAAAACACTTTATATGGTACACTCCATGCAAGATCTATTTGAAAACGATGAAAATGTTTTATGTTTATGGCATAAAAACATGTAATGAATATTTTTACTGAATAAATCTGCATACTTTAATTATATGTTGATAAATATATGTATATATATATATATATACATATAAATATTTATATATATATATATATATATATATATATATATTATATAT
>JAIGNY010001348.1:305000-315000 GCA_020152595.1 Chiridota heheva | reverse complement strand
ACCATATATAAATATATTGTTTATTTTATTATATGCCACAATAACTTTCAACAAAAAATTTAATGCATACTATCAAATTCATGGGCAACTAAATTCTAAAGAAAAGCCTTGACATAACTTTAATTTGCCTAGTCATCTTTTTCGCAAGTGTCACAAATACTGAGAACTTTACCAGTCAGAAGCCCATAACTCGGTAAACAAAGTTATAAGTATTCCACGAATTTCATGCATTTTAAACTGTTTACATCATTGTTACTGAATAATTTGGTCTGTTTTACTGGTATTCATGCATGGCTAGATATCTTTCGACAAATACTGGAGAAAGCTTACTGCATGAATCACGCAGATCTTTGAAAAGGTTCTTTAATGTGATGGACGACGCCCCTAACAGACTAAGCAGCATTACCCTTACAGTACTATTAGTACTAAACGAAATTAACATACTTATGGAAAAACTACAATTAATCAAAGGAATATTCCTATGTTTTTTCGTTACCTTTCATAAGAAAGAAACAAATATTACAAACAATTTAGTACAAAAATCATGTTATTTCTACCACAAGATATTTGAATTTTAGGGTTTACAAAAATGCCAATAAACGAACAGGAAAAGGCTCAGTATGACATCACATCAACACATTCTCCCAAAAAGTTGATGTATTTCATTAAAATCTATCATTCTTTTTTTTATTAGTAAAACCTGCTAGAAAAATAAATTGATGAAAGCTTGGTATTTATATACATTGCCAACCTTACTTTAATCATTTGGAAAATTGTTTCTAATTATACAGAAACAACCAATTAACATTTAAAGAAATACATAAACATTTGCAATGGAATTGTCTCTATGACATCATCAAACACGAATTCATCATACTGTACAAACACTTTAAAATGCCCTTGAAAATCTTTAAAAATCCATATCTCCTGAACGGAATATGATGTCAACCTGATTTTGTACAAAATTAGCTCTAGAAGTATGCTCTTTCAAATAAACCTTTACAAAAAAAAATGTGAAAAATTCCTTTAAATAAAAAAAAAACTGTGAATATCTTTAAACACAGAACGTAAAAAGAATGTATTCTAAAGTTTTCAAACTCAATTTTGAAAAGATTGGGAATAAATGACTGATTTATCAAACCAAATCCTTCTGTTGGGTTAAAGATTTCCAAATCTTAACTGTTTTCAAAGCAATCATTATTCCGGTGCACTTCAAATAGATGATACCTTGTAATTCATTTCGATTGGAGAACAAAAAAGTTCTGTCAGATCTTATAGTTAATCCCTTCTAGAATACTTCAAACTAAAGAGTACTACAGTAGCTGACTTTAAAATCAAGGATCCGCGGGCTGCATGTTAAGTGTTTTGTTCGACATGCTTGCAACGCCATTTATGGCGTTTGCATGGGGAAATTCATACACAATCATCAGCTCTCGGCACGATACATTCCGAGAATAAATATAAAAGCATTTTATCGTTTGATACCTGTCTACAGACCACGAGGCCCTGGGTTCAAGCCTGGGTAAACACGCCAGTGTACCACAACTGGTTATCAAAGACCGTGGACATTGACTTGGTTGTCGATGTTATGTCTGTCCGTGCGTCGTACCTGTGTTCTCGTTCGGGTCGTATTAAGCGTTTCGTGATAGCATTATTACTATCATAACCAAATACGCAGGCGACGACCCCGTCATTGTAATTGTGTGTTCACTCACTCGAATACACGCTTTTAGCTACTAACATTTAGGGTCGCACGATACATTAATTGGTTGTAAATATTATCCATTCCTTGGTCATTTTAGTCAATCTTGAGTTTTTCTTTAGGCTGCAAAGTTTTGCCATATATGAAAACAAATCTTCTTTGTGTATTTGATGGCATTTGTACAGAGATTTGGGGGCTTACAACTGTAGATGTCAGGAAATAACTAGAAGAGAATATACTAAAGTAGCTAAGAGTACCACCTGATTTTAAAAATATATATATATGAGTACCACCTGAAGAAGTTTCGTTAAAAAAGGTTTCAATTTATACAAAAAGAGTTTCAACAAAAATACATTGACAGTGTTATACGAAATTGAGTATGAGGACGCCAACTTTCTAAAGTAACAGGACTTTACGCATCACTTATTTCGACACTTGTATATCCCATTTACGAAATAAAATATTGAAGTAGTTTCTATTCATGTTTGTTTATTTCAATTTAATATGAACGTACTTAATCCACTATACTCATCCTTTAATATTAAGTAAATCACTACCCAAAGCCCTAGTGTACGTAGTCCAGTCCACGCGCCCGATCGGGAGATCTCCCAATTGGGGATTTTTTGTCCTTGAAAACCCACAATGCATCTTTCCAAATTCAAATCTCTATATAGAAATACATAAAGGTAAAATTGGTTCAAGCCAAAGGTAGGAAAAATGCATGCGAAATATTATAATTTCATTGGTGCAACAGAACGATGAATTTATTTTCTCAATTTTCACCAGCGCAAAATTTACTTTCTCGAGGGAATTTTATTTAGAGTAATTTTTAAAACTGAATTTCAATAATTTCTGATGAGCAGATTTTAACATTTTAATCACCAGCAAAAGCTCAAATTATACAGAAATATTTATTTGAATATCATTTTCAAAGTATATACAACTTTAGAATTACAGAATTTGAAAAGCAAAAAAAAAGAAATTAACCGGCGAACTTATTAGCACTTTAAATTATGGTCACTGCGCATGTCTCGATCTCCCAATCAGGAGATCTCCCGATCGGGAGCGCGGACCGGACTGATAGTTTAACACCACATGTGGAACAAAATGACCTGTGAGAATATACGTTAGGGGGTATTAATTCTGAACGATTACATGTTACACTACACTATAAGATTAACATCCTTGACCACTGAAAACTAATCTCCTTAAAACTTATCGCATAATGTGATCCACGTTGGGAAAGAAAGAATTAGTCTTTCAATCATCAGAGCATTGTAGCTACTGTATATGGGCACTTGTTTCCTCTATTGTGTTTGAACCTAAAATCATTTCGTGAACGCAAATTTTAAAATGAAGTTTATTCAATAGAAGTTGTTGATCATGGATTTGCGTATTTGTACATTTTGACAGCCCGAAAACAAATTTTAGTTCAGTAAATGTTATGCAAACAATATGTTTACTATGTGTACATACCACATAGTGGAATGACAATGTGTTTTAAGTTGGTTTTAGTATTCACAAATAAATTAAACTGTCAACTTACAAACCTAAGCAATGGCATTTCTATTGTTTCGTTAAAGTGTTTGTTTCGGCATTCAACCAATATAGAAAGTGTTAATAGATTCCATAGGTTCTAAGATTTTGTAACACGCTTTTTTGATGTTAATAACGTTTAAAACATCTAAAATTATGCTGTACGCTTCTTCAAACGACAATTATTGAATAATCAATTAAGAAAATGGTAAAATGTTTTTTTTTTTTTTTTAATCCGAATATGAACTTCAGTTGATTTGTTTTTAGAATCTAGCTAACTTTGCCAATTTAGATGAGTTCGGCCCCTTACTACATCAACAATATTCGGAATCTTGCACTGCAATTTCAAGTGTTTAAGAATTGAAGACTATTTGAACACCCAAACTGTAACAGTTTTAGAACGCGTCTGTTCTGAACACCTATTATCTCTGTATCTATACAAAGCAAATTCTCGGTTCAAAAGTTTGTGCAAAACGCTGAAGGGTCATTCTCTGGCTGTTAACACAACAGATAGCTCTTAACGTAACAGAGAATGGCCCAGTGGACTCCCGGAGTATCCCAGGGATCCACTAGGGCCATACTCTGGCCCGTCACACAAGTGTGACGTGCCAGAAAATGGCCCCAGTGGACCCCTATGCTACCCCAGGGATCAGCTGGGGCCATTCTCTGGCCCGTTACACAAGTAACGTAACAGAGAATGGCCCTGAAACGTGATCACTTCACTGTCGAATCTGAAAACTGTATGACATGTACTGTAGTTGTTGTTGAGTATACCGAGCGTGCGTTTTGTTTTCGCGGCGAGACAATGGCGGGAAATATAACACTAGTGTGTAACTTCAGAACATGTTTTTGTTGACGCGTCCACGTCATGGGAACACCGGGTGTTCTGTTACTTATAATCAGCGTAAAAGCTGATAACTAGAATCATATTATATTGATAAGAACATATTGACGCAAGGCGTTCATTAAAGAGTGAAGCTAGTGTTAAGATATCAAGCATCTATAATCACGATGAAGAACACACGTGTGCATAATTTGAGCACTTTAGCAACAAACAGAACAACGAAAAGACGTGTCAGGCGTCCGGTATATTTGCAGTGTGGTCATTTTCTAGGAGACCGAAAACTAAGGAATGGCAATTCTTTTGGTTTGTATAAGTATTCGGCCACATTCAATCACAGTCTCCTAAGTTGAATTGGAGATTAATTAAGTTCAAAAAAGAAAAGGTATAAAATGATTTATTTTTATCCCAACCTGAACTTCACTTGATTTTAGAATAACCTCACTAGTTTTGCCAATTGAGAAGAGCTCAGCGGTTGATGCACCAAAGATTTCCGGAATCTCATAATCCTTATCGCCATTGAGCGCTGTGAGACGGTAACCTTCACCGTCATAGAAAGCAGGTACAGAGGGATTATATTATGACAACAAGTTCTTTGTTGGGCACTAAATCCATATCCTTAACTGAATAAGGACACATTTAATTTCATAAGTATATTATTAACAGGGGTTAAGATCAACTAATTCTATTCTTTTAAATGGCGGTCAAATTCCGTGAAATATAGAGCAGAGCTCTAAAGTTTATAAGAATAAGATTAGTGGTAAACCATATCTGTGATCTGTTAACAGTACACATTCAAATATAAAAAGTGACTTCGGGTTTGAATCTGAATCTATGAAGTACTCAAAAATCTCTTTTCCAGATACACAGCAAGAAATTTAAAGGATATAAATTCCTTTGAGATTAAACTTTGGTTTTGAAATGAATAGTATCATTAAAGTATTACCAAACAGTAGCCGGCACATTGTTTTTACTTTGTAAGTTTTGATAGTAGTTAATAATCAATTACCCCCCGCCGGCATTAAGATGTTCACTATTCATCAACGTAGGGCACCAAAGCGCTTATATCAAGCAATCGCCATACACACCCTCGGTATTGTGTTTGGATGGCGAAATACCACGACCCAGACGATGCAAGTAAAAAGACGTTATAATTCACCAACCGCAACCCTGCTTTTTCCCTCTATATTGCTGAGCACTAAGCGAGGAAGTAGCATATATGTGCCATTTTCTAAGTCTTTGCTATGACCCGACTCAGGATCGAACCCGGGCTTCCCGGGTGAACGGCGAATACTTTACCATAGATTTGGTAATTAACTTGATTGGGGTTTTCCTTTATTTGCCGTGACTTTCACAAAAACCACTTCCTTTTAATTTTCAGATAGTAGTGTATATTTTCATTGCTGCTTCCAGTATTGAATAATCATAATCCCATGCATTTGCGAAGCCTAGAAGCAATTCCCAACGTGTGACCCACATAATAAACAAACACAGGGGCATCATGGGGTTGTTATAGTAATGGGGTCTTCCATTGTCTTTCTGTCTCCTTAATGCAAGTATTTTATTCCTCACTTCTCGTAGTTTTACAGAAGCCTATATAATGCTAATCAATCTCTTATTCCTCTCCGTCTACTAACTGTGGTGTAGCGGTTATCATACATGTCTACAGACCACGAGGCCCTGGCTTCAAGCCTGGGTTGAATAGACCCGCCAGTGCACCACAACTGGTTATCAAAGGCCGTGGACATTGACTTGGTTGTCGATGTTATGTCTGTCCGTACGTGATACCTGTGTTCTCGTCTGGGTCGTATTAGGCGTTTCGTGATAGCATTGTTACTTTCATAACCGAATACGCAGGCGACGACCCTGTCATTGTAATTGTGTGTTCACTCGTCGTCGTCGTTATTCCTCTCCCTAATGAAATAGATTCACTACACCCTTCCAGCTCATCACTTACTAATGGTAACAGCAACACGGTCAAATCGATGAACTAAATTCAACAGAGAGAGTGATGCACAACTGGTTACAATGCTTATTTAAAAGCAAGTAATGTTATACATCATCATACCTGGACAAATATTCACATCACCTCTGGTACAAAAGACCACCAGCCAGACTCCTCCTATTTGCGTATATTCATATGGATTTTCTGAACGGACAGATCCACCTCTGTGAATGAGTCATTTTATGGCAAACACTGAACACCAATAAGCAATCGACCTTGCGAACGAAAATCCATGCCCGTCACACCTGAGTGGGTTCGTTGTGTTTGATATACAACAAAATCTAGACGATGGATTAACAATAGCAATAGGAACGACAATCCCTAGATATATTGATATAGATATATATTCACTTCTTTTAACAAGTGATTCACTTGCAGTTTACAAACCGGTGATAGCAGCACAATTATGGAACATATACACTGTTTGAGAAGTTTGCTTCTACTATCAGTAGTATTTAGTACTGAGGCGAGTGCAATATTTAGGGTGAGTACATTTTAATATTATATCTGCGATCATATGGTATACATTTTAACAGAGATTTCTAAGCATTAATAAGGCATGAACAAAATATGTTCTTAACCATGGAACGTAGAAAGGTAATAGCCACTTTTTATCAATTTAAAGAACTTTTAACTGCAAAGAAAGAACCAACTTGCAATAACAATTTTCTAATTTGAATACAAATATACTCATTGAAAGTGCATGGCGTGCATGATAACAAACAATCGAGGGTGACCATAGAATATTTAGTAGTATAGTATACAAAGACATGAAGTTGAAGAATATTTTGATCTAGAGAGAAGCACTATACTATCCTGTAGCTCAGCAATTTGTCTCTTTGACTAAGTCTTAAGGTACCTTCATTCCTTATTTCCTAGGTCCTTCCCTATATACTCCAACCATTTTTTCCATTTTTCGACAACACATGCTTAGGTTTGACCGGCTTATACCGATTACACACACTGACACATGTAATCAATTTGTTCTGTCAATAAATAGATCAAACTCGATCTCTGTGCTAATCGTCTACAAATTACTTATTGTTTTGTTCACTACAGTCATGTAAAATCTAAGCTGCTCAATTTGAGGGATGTATGGTACAGTGTTGTCCGTATTTGAAGTTTTATTAGGTACTATTCTTAGTAGGAAATACGAGATGACGAATATTGGGTATGCCTAATGCGGAAGTATGAATCGACAAAAAGAAAATTGAATTTATTCCGTGATATAAAACATGTATCATGCCGTTCAAGGAAGTTCGAAGTTCAATATTCAAAGTGTGTGTCAGACGATTAAAGCTTTGAAGCTTTTATCAAATTTTTGAAGACATACTTGATTTTGTTTTAAAAAAAAAGGTAAAACAAAATACGAAATAACATCAGGCCACATATATAAGTTCAGTATTGTGTGAAACCTCAAAATTGTGGACGCGAATAAATGGTTGTATGTATAAAACTAAATCCCAAACTAGTTTTAGCTGTTTTCCTATAAAATCAAGGTAACTTCCTGGTAACTTCCTATACCCGTACGTGTATATACAAAACTAATGAAATAGCGGCTTTACAACCGTGAGCAAAGAACTGTTTGTTGGACCCTGAATTACAGATAGCAAAATTAATGACGAATAGCTAGCTTTCCTGACAAAACAACCTTCAAAATAGGTTTATAATTAAAAAGCAACCGCACAAAGAAAAATTAAGGGCAGTATAAAGCTGTAAGGACAACTGTAAGCAACGATTGAAAAGGCGTTTACGGTTCATCAGGGACAAAAACCGTCCGTGGCCTCCAAAAAACAAACTTGAGGTTCTGTCAACTTATACATTCTCTTACTGCCTCAAGTACCATTGATGTAAAGGTTAAGGAATGTTATACTTTCATATCGTATTGTATCTTATAGACCCGGGATTAACCATTTACCAAGAAGGCATTAGTGGCCAAACCCTCTTGTACAGAATATAGTAGGGTGACATAGAGAAGGTATTGTGGTCTGTGGTCAAGAAAATTTGAGAAGTCTCAAAGGTTCTTACTAAAAGTGGCTGTCGTTCCAACGCCCTTGCTTGGGGTTTAATATTGATAGTCTAGTGGATACCTACTAAATAAGTATAATTCTCCATGTAATAATTGATTACAAAAATGACGTTACATAATTTGGATTATCAATTTATGTTCAATCTACAGATTTAACTGTTTAAGTAGAACTAAAAATCTGGCTTCGAAAAGGCAAGAACCCGTTTTCAGTTACGCATTCGTACTATTGTGTTATCTAATGATAACACAATAATACGAATCTGTTGTCATCTGTTTATCTTACCCGTCTGAAAATATATTCATCTGGGAATTATTATTATCCATATGATCCAGAGAATTTATATTAAAAAATGTAACGTGTGAAAACAGCAGTGTGGAAAAATAAACCAAGAAAAAACGCATGAAGAAAATTAATGGAGATTAATTTAAAGATACAGTATAAAGCTGTTAATGTGTAGATAAAAACATCTTCATTAGTTACAAAATCATTAAAACATTGAACAAATTCACACAAAATTGATTCAAAATTGACAATTTTTTTAAGCTTTGTAAGCAAGTGGTAACATATTGCAACTCATGATGAATGGACGGTAAAATCTTTATATTTTTCCTTCATATTGTTTTTTAATCATCCACCTTACCATACGATTTCAAAGCTGATTCTGACAAAACTTTGTTTTTTATTTACGCTCCCAACAAAATTCAAACTGGAAAGAATTCTGGAGACCCAATTTGAAATTAAGGATGGAAATGTAGAGTTATAAATATATATTTTTAGATAGCTTTCAATTCATAATTCATAAATTTTGCATAAAGAACTCAAATTAATCATAATTTAGAAGTATACAATTTTATTGTATTTCACCATACACTTTCAACCATGTAATTTTGTTATGCTAAATAAAAGAAATATTTTTTGTTTAATTGAATATTATCTGTAGTCGAACACTGAGGATACATTAATTACATTAATTTCAATTGTTCACTTCAACATTAAAAATAAATGTAATAAAGAAATATATTAGATATGTGTAACAATTACAATAAAGTATGTATTTTTAGATATAATATGAGATATGATATAATATAATTTTGTATATATTACAGGATTATGGAAACATCGTCGATTAAACATTAATTTAATCAGGAAATGAATTTAATATGTATAGTAAATATTATATATATATATATATATATATATATATATATATATATATATATATATATATTATATATATATACATATATATATATATATATATATATATATATATATATATATATATATATATATATATATATATATATATATATATATATATATATATATATATATATATATATATATATATATATATATATATATATATATATATATATATATATATATATATATATATGTATATATATATACATATATATATATATATATGTATATATATATGTATATATATTCTTCACGTAAACATTAAAAATCTATTTAATAAAGAAATATATTGAAATACTTGTAACGATTATAATGTATTGTTTATATTAAAAGATTATGTGAGGAGAAATCTTCCTTAGAAACAAAACAAACAAGGAAGGTAATGTTTTTAAAGAGAGACATATATTTCAATGTCAATTAGTTAGTAATCAATAAGAAGAGGATTAAAAGGTTTTCCTAGCTGTTATTGACAACTGTACATGTTTCCAATTAGTTAACTGTTTTTACCGAAGCTTTCATGAAGCTTTAGTCGTCTACGTAAACCAATTTGCCAATGCTAAAGGGATATGCACGTCTGGTGTCTATGAAGAGGTACAAAAACGTTATGTTCAATCACTGACCAAAAAAAAAGCATTGCGTTTTGAGCTTAACAGTTTTAAGAATAGCATGCATAATCAGGT
>JAIGNY010001348.1:282500-297500 GCA_020152595.1 Chiridota heheva | reverse complement strand
AAGTAAAATTGCTATCGGTTTGTTATTGTTATCTCCGTTAGATCTATGTTTGTTTCAGGGCGCAAAGGTGTGAGTTAGTCCGCGTGTATATGTAAGCAAATTGGTCAATGACTTAAGCTAAATCTAAGAGTTTTGAAAGTTAATTTGGTAGCACCTCCTTGGTAACTTGAAGTTACATTGATCTACATATTTGGTGTCACGAAGCTAGGCTAGGTCATTCATTCAATCATTTCATAGGGTTGTCAAAATGGACCCTTGGAATATTAATAAATCTGTTATAAATGAGTTTGTGTACTTAGAGTTAGAACTGAGTTGTAAAGCCCTGGATTTAACAAAGAAATTGCAAAGCAAAAGCGAGATAATCAAATGCGAATGAATGTGGTTTGTACAAGGTAAGCTGAATAATGATAGGTTTGCCACCGTTTACTGCACACGTGTTAAACGAACAGTGGGTGCATTTAACACTTAGGGAAAAGGGTTTACGAAATGAGTAAACAGAAATATCCTGTTTGTTTTACAAGTGTTTTTTTTAGTTTTAATATACAGTTTTGTATTATTTGGTTATTTTTTCTTAGATAAAGTTTATTGGAGAATGTTCTTAAATCCACTTTTCTTGATGACAAGTGGAGACTTTTCTGTTCCATCCCTTTTGATTGCAGCAATGATACCAAGATTAGATGGTTTCAGTATAAAATCCTCAATTGTTTCTTTCCAACTAATCTTTGGCTAAATAAGATTGGGATAATTGATAATCCGCTTTGTTCATTTTGTTCAAGTAACACCGAATCAATTGTTTACTTATTTTATCATTGTAAATTTGTGCAACCCTTGTGGATTTATCTCAACAATGCCCTTAAAAATGGTCGTATCAATATTTCACTGTTAGACCCAGAAACTATCTTGCTTGGTACAAATCACGATAAACTGCTTAATTTAATTATTATTCTTGTAAAGTATTACATTTTCATAACCAAAACCAATAAGAGGTTTCAACTATAGTTGCCATGAACTGTTATCTTAAGAACTATTTTAACGTACAGAAGTTCATTTATGAAAAGAATATGTCTGACTCTTGGCAAAAATACTGGCTACCTTGGTATAACTTTTACATTTATATAACTTTTGATGTTAATGTTTTGTGGTATTAGGTAAACATTGTTTTGTTTATTCCTTACTTGTGTTTTGTATATACATTGTAACTCGAGGAGAAGAATTCAATAAATTAAAAAAAAAAAAAAAAGAAACATCACTTCATAACATTCCCAAAATCATTTAATATAATCTACTGAGATATTTTCTTAGATTTTGCCAATTAAAACTAATGGGTATGTCAAATGAAAAAACTCTAGAGCAAAATATTTTTCGTTTAGTTTAGTTTCTTGTTTATTTGGAACAAATATTTTGAATCAGCAAAAAAGTTAAATTGATATTCCAATCACTTTCTTAAAGAGTTCAGCAATTGCAATAGTTTCTTCACGGTTTTTCCCGTACCTATAATCTGAAGATGAATAAATATGACTTCCTGAATAATCATTTTAGCTATATCAAAACTTAGTTGATGTCGATTGTTTAAGTTTGTATGGATGGGAGATGGAAATGGTGGTATTAAATGTTTGAAGGTGTGACTGCTACTTTACATGTGATAAAATGAAAACTCACATTAATACCCATATCAGTAACCCAGCGAATTGTTACAACATTTTTGTTTAAACAACATCATATACCATGTCTTATTTTATATAGTCAAGTCTCTAATAATACATAACATTTATTGATGCTTTGTTCCATATTTCTTCACATTTTTCAGAAAACCGAAGCTCTTTCTGTAGATGAATTAAAAAGTTATTTGGGGGTCGAGCCTACCAACGAAAGTACGTACTTTTCTTTTATAAAACAGATATGAATTAACTTAGGAATAAAGTGCCACAAGTATAGACCTCTATTTAAAGTCGGCGTTCATATTTTTGCTGTTGCAAATTACTTGTAGCGTATGGTGTTATTTAACTAGGGATCTTTTTTACGTCAAATCCTTCAAATAATAAAATCATCTCCTGTTAGCCGGATCTGATGCATTGAAGTACCACCTTCTTAGCGAAGACAATTTATCATTTGTGATGAAAATCGACAATTTTTTTCTTTTAATCTTTGAATTTTGTTCTTACAAAAGTCCTGTTATGTGTCCAAACAAGCCTCTGACGTAATGTAAAATGTAATTATTTCCATAACAAATGCCAACTGTAAGATTATTGACTCTGCAACCCTAATACCATAGTCACTAATGGGAGTCATTGACTTACAATCAAGTCACAATGACTCACTCATGTGCTTTTTTAAAGACTAATTGTGATTTTGTCCATGTGACTTTGAACAGTATCATTCAGAATGTCAATATCTGTTTAGAATGAATAGTAGCATTATTATTTCCTACATGAACAGGAAATTCCTAGATGTAATATGAATGAATTTGAATTTTCTATGAACTTGAACATCAAGCTTGTACGTCACTCTTTGGACGTTTCTTTCATATAAGACGTAGACATATTTCCAGGGGACCTACTGAAGTTGTTGAATACATGCAATTAAGTACCTTACTCTAACAGTCTAACAAAAGGTTTGTTGTGCGACAGTAAATCTTACAATAATTATCTAAGTTGAGTTTCAAAAGTGTATTGAGGCGTATTTTACGATGTAAAGAATACATGTTTGCTAATCATGGAGATTAAAAAGAGTATTTACAACCACTTAGAGAAGGGTCTCATGCAAAGAACCATAAGACTCTCCCAGAAGGCAACCCTTTGTGATATGAAATGGCCCATATTCTCTTGCTATTTGGATTATGCACTGTTGCGTATATCAACTTTTTGAATATATCATGGAAAATACTTTTTCTCTTCATTAGCAAAACTTAACTTCAGTAATAAACCTTCGCTGTTTTTACCAATATATCTCATTCATATTGTTAAATGTTTCACCACGCCGTTTTTGAAAGGCAAAAAGGTTTTAAAGCAAAAAAGTAATTTGTTAAGTCATCATCAATGAAAGTTGACGCAAACTCTTTACACTTTATACTACCAGATGACACAATGTTGAAAAATGCAAATAGTCTGTATTTACATATAATTTGAAAAATTGGAACGACCCTGGTGCAGAAAGTGTACATTTTATACAGTTTTTTTTAAGGTTTCGTTAAATTGACCCAGACTGACAACGAATCTAAGGACAAATGAATCTAGAACATTTTGATTTCGGAAGTACAAATATAAAGGCTCTAGTATTAGCTTTGTAATATCTAACACAAATCAGCAAGTTGGTAATTTGTTTATCAAACTGTCATGTTTATGGCTTACGTTTTTACAATGTTATGGTGTTACAAAAACATATTATTTTACACAAATCCAATGTTTGTTTAACGATATAAACAATTAAATTCTTATATGCAATGCATTTCACACTGTTTATTTTTCCTTGTTAGTTAACCTTGTATTGTTTCAATTGACGCAATTGTTTGTAGAATTTCTGAGAATACCAGTATATATTTGTCTCTCTTCTGCACAGGCTATGCAATAATCAATATAGATGAAAAGGTTTTCAAACAGCCTGACAATCAATACACATCTTAAATATGTCAAAAAATATCACAACTAGAGTCGTGAATTTTGAAGCTTTTGGAGAACACTTCCAGCTAGAGTTAAATCACAATAGCGAACTTTTAAGACCAAATCTTCATGCTGGATATGTTGATGAAAATGGTAGAGTTTCAGAGAGGAAACAGATTGATGCGGACTGTGCTTACTTTGGAGAAGCAACGTCACACGGTGTTGACGGAGAGACGGCGGTAGCTGTCAATATATGCAATGGATTAGTAAGTGTGAAAAACCTATGACACTTTCCTCATTAAAAAACATATTTAGATTTATTTATATTTATTCAAAGTGGTATTATTTTGAATCCAGTGTGATACTACAATGAAATAATGGACATAACACATTTGTGAAATTCTTTTTACACCCTACAAATGTAATCTATATTGGGCCCATGATAACTGCTTCTAGGGTTTGCGATACAACTTCTCTAAATCAAAAGTACAATGACCGGTGACTGCCCCTTGTCAGACATTAAGGAGAAATTCTGGTTGCGCTTCGTTTGATATAAGACGTTTACAGGCCGGATATCAGTGATCCAGCCCACTCTTCCAAAGGGATAGATTTTTGCTAGGCGGTTGGGTTGTGTCCTTTCCAAAGTACTTACACCCACATTGAGTAAGAAAGAATGACACTTTTGAATCGTGATACACCGTATGTATTTCGCTGTGCAATTTATAATTTGCAGTTTCAATCCACTATTAGTATTAGTATTAATTTTGGTTGATACAGTGATAGAGTGAAGGTTGTACTTTAGAGCTATAATTTGATGGTATTGATTAGAATAACAAATAATCCAGCATGTACTTATTTTAAAGTAATGATATGTAACATCGAAAATGCATCATATCGTGTATCGTAATATTTTATCTGCACATAGATGTTTTGATCATTTCTCTGGTGAAATTAGTGTGATAATGTAAGTGGAATAACGATTAAATTTACACGCCATTTCCATTAATTCAATTGTAAAATAGAGTGTCTAATTTGTTGTTGTAGTCTGGCTTGATAAGCACCAAAAGGCACGACATATTTATTCATCCATTAACTGAGGAACACGTTACAAAATACAACCGTCACCGCCGATCCGCGGATCAGCAAGGAGGGAAACCTCACATCATCTTCAAACGATCAGTCGAAGATTCAGCAGAAACTGAGGACCAAAATACTGATGATTATTTCTGCGGATTAGATACAGAGCGTAAGTTGTTTTTATTATAACATCTACTGGAGATTAGTCTATAGAAGCCTGCATACAAAATACCAGCGTGTATAGTCTTAAAATGTGTTTGAATTTATGATTTCGGTACCCACACTTATAAATAATAATACATTGTTTTTCTCTGCTATCATGTTTGCGAGAGAGAAATATAAGGTAAAATATGAGCAAATTGCACATTCTGTTGCTCAAAGGGCAAGTTTACGTTCATGCCATGATACAATTGTTAAATATAAAGGAAGTATTAAAGATAATGATGAATTATTTACAGCTGTTTCTGAAAGAACAACAATCAATGTCACTATAAAAGGCAGAAGTAAGAGCTCTATTTGAAAAAAGTAAGAAATTTGCTTCAAATTCGGTAAAGGTTTCTGATATTGATTGTATCCGATGTCGTACATTATCTTCAATAGAAACATTAGCTTAAAACTGCAAAAAACGCAGAGATCTGAGATCTCTTACCAAAAACAGAAGACGACCAAAATAACATTAATTGTTGTTTTTTTTGGCATAGATTTTCATTCACATTCTCCTGATACAACCGATACCGACGACACCACGAATGGGGCAAAAAGGAAAAAACGATCTTCATGTTCACCATCAAATTCTGATAAATATTTGGAACTTTATGTAGTCATTGACAACGACATGAGACTGCTACACGGTGATAATGTGGAAAATTACGTCATGACGATTTTAAACATCGTAAGTAAAACCTTCTAACTTTAAGATAATTTTTGATAAAGTTTTGGTTATGTATCTTACAGTCACCACATTCAGATTGTATTCAGTGTAAAAATGAGATGTTATATGGCGTTATTGTGTGTTTCAGTGTGTCGATGAAAATTAGGAGCGATTAAACCGTGTAAAAGTCCCATCTGTGTGTATATGTTATGTTCTATTACGTTTTACTGTCAATATTCTGGTACTATTTTAATACACCGACGGACTCTTTTCTACAACCACCTCAATCATTATATATATGTATGTAAATAATGCATCATTTTCGTTCATTTACGCGTTTGATTAATATAAATCCATTGCAGTGAATCCAGGAAGGGCAAACTGGTGAGAACCAGAGCAAAGAATTGTGTATCAATGTTGTCTGTCACCGAAATAGAATGTTTTTAGAAAAGATTGCAACTTCCATAATGATTTCATTGTATCACTTACTGTAAAATGGTTAAGTAGGTATTTAGAGTAATCTTGAATTTACTTATTTACAGGCTGCAAGAAGCTTTCAGGATGACAGCATTGGAAATAATAAAATCAAATTTCATATTGTAAGGATGGACATTCTGGAAAGCGACACGGTAAGGAAGATAATACCCATTCTTTCTAAAAAAAGGCTTGAGTCTGCAGTTGGTTTGGATTCAAATCAGCAATAACACATGTCGTCAGTAAAATGCTTCAGTAAAACAAAGTGAAATACTGAACACCTTAAGTTAATAGACAAGTAATCGAGTGAGAAAGCCTCTTCTGATTTTTGCGCTCTTTTGTTGACTATTTCAGTTTTGATCTCATATGTCATATTTCTGTTTACTAAAGCAATATCACACAGTAATCTAATCCACATGTAACCAACTGTTATAAATATATCCCCGAAGTTCAACAAGTTTTTTCTGTCGTTGTTTCTTGACAGAAGTGTTTTGTTCAAACTAAATCATGAAGCGTAGCCCATCCGAATAGGAAGTATTTTCTAACTAGAAAGTAAAATACGTCATGAAGTACCACAGATTATGAATCAGATTAGATTTGGTGGCACCCATCCTATCGAAAACTATGTATCATTTTAAAATGTGGATGGTAACGGAAATACACTTTGACATTGCCATTCAATTATCGAATTATTTTATTACGAATATCGTAGATTCAATACAGTGGCACTGATCCCTTCGAAAGCACAAATGATGGAAGCCAAACTTTGGACAGTTTTTGCAGGTATCAACACTTCCTCAATCCTGAAATGGACGCGGATGACAATCACTGGGACCTCGCACTCTTTCTTACCAGGTAAGGAGAACGCAAAAATACTATTCAAACGATGGGTATCGGTGGGTATTCTCTATTGAGTTCATTATACCCAGTAAAATGTTCAATCTATACAATATTGGTTATGTTATTGGTCAGATCATACCAGATATTGGATCAATTGTACCCAATACTGGGAAGGGCTTTTACCCATGAGTTGATATAAGCTCGCTCAATATCCACCGATGTGTGCATCGATGCTTTAGAAAACTAACTTTGCTTTAACAATGTAAGTGAATCTCGCTAGAGGTTGCAGTTTCACTGGAATCACTTTTTTACTCAGCTGGTTTTATAAATATTAATGCCACCATTTACATAATTACTTTAATCAGTTTAAATCTCTTGAATGAAAATGTTTGCGGTAAGTGTGAAATCTTTCTTTAATTAACAGAATATAACCTGTTCTAGCTATCTAATATATTTAGCATTAAGATAGATTGAAAGCTTATCCCATTTTGTGACCCACTTTTCAACACAGCACATTTTATTAGTTGAACAAACAGTTTACGCTCAATTGATTTAACCTGTGTGTTTGGCGCAGAGGTGTTGCATATACTGATTTACATATATTTGAATATGAAAGCACTTCAAAACATTCCTTCGTATTTAATAGTTTGTTCATTATTAGCCAAGTTTGCAAAATCTCTCTTCTATTAGGAAAAACATCAGATATGGCAATAATAAAAAATTGTGGGGAATAGCCTATCAAGATGGAGCCGGATCCGGGACTCATCAATGCGCTGTTGTTAAGGAAAGAGGCCCTCTTGCTGGTTTCGTCGTAACACATGAAATTGGTCACAAGTAAGTAGCATTGTTGTAAAGATTTTACTCGTTGTTTTAATTCTATTTTTAGGCACGTAGAGATCTCTCAGTATTTTGCATTTGTTTCGAAGTATCCACACATATCATGAATGGCTCACGCAGTAAACCTCACGAAGTCTCAAATACACAGTTGAGATATATGGTGATCATTTAAAAATGTTTGTTATTAGTTTTCTTTATTCAAATCAGCTTTTGAACGTACTAGGATTGAAGTTCTCTGAATAACAACAACGATTTTCTACTTGTGGGTTGCAATACAATCTTGATGTTACGTTTGTAGGTTGCATGAAGGAAATATTTAAGTACATCTACAAAATCTATTAACATATTGTGGCAATTAGAAAAAAATACCTTCTCACTTCTGTTCAGGAATTTAATGAAGTCAATTTGGCGGCCATTTTGTACAATTTACGCGCAAGGCATAGCATCGTCATGTTCATAACATTTAATTGTAAAGCCGTAGTTAAACGCGCAACTTGATGCACTTTAAACACAACTTGTAACTTGCTACGTATTATCTTCAATATGGCTGTCGTAATGAAATACTAATTTCATTTTAAGTTCAATTTATTTTTGCTCTCTTTCTTACAGTGTCGGTATGCCTCACGATGGGTTAAAGGGCCGAGCAGATGAATGCAAAGGTACAGGATATTTAATGTCACCTGGAATATCTCTTGGTCCTAACTCCTTCATATGGTCTCCTTGCTCCACTCAGAATTACCAGAACTGGCTATGGTAAATTTCTTTTTTTTAAATTTGTTTTATTAATCAATTTGACACGTCTATGCTGGCTTTATGCATCAGTCATGTTTCATGCCATGTAAACAAACCAACTTTATTCAACCTTAAGGTAACTTTAACATATTTTCAAGTAGATTAAAGCCTTTACTATCTACAGTATGTGATAAAACACATCTATCTTTCCTTTTTGCAGTTCACATACAGCATTAGATGACCAGCCTAGCAGTTTAGCTATAGATACGTCAGGGGAAGCATCAAGAACTTTTACTGCCTTTGAACAGTGTCGGTTTTTCAATTCGGAATCACGTGGGTACTGTATACCGGAGAATGTAAACGTAAGTAATTAACACAATTGAGTTGTATTTCGACTGACGTGAAATTTTGATATTGCCTAAGTGCATTACAATACGAGCCAAAATATTTAAGATTTTTTTTTGACTTTTGGTTTAATTGTTATATTGCTTATAGAATTTGAGCATGGGTCTATAATAAATTTAATGTCTTTAACAGATTTACATGACTAACACTCCAAAACGTTGATATTCCAGTATAAGTTATTTATCTTGTCAATGAAAAACTAAAATTAAAAACTTATATTTAGAATGATGTTTATAATTGTATCATTTCAGCCTGCAGATATTTGTGAGCATCTGTACTGTCAATTGCAAAAATGTGCTGCAACAAATTTTCCAAGCGTTGATGGAACTCCATGCGGATTGAATGGAAAAGTGAGATATTCTAACCTTCAAATATCTATTAACCCTTACTCTACCAACCCCCTTTTCTTAAAACGCGGTTGGGAGGTGGAATCATGGGGCACCCAACGGCTATAGTATCGCCGCGTGGTAGAGTAAGGGTTAAGCACAGGCTGAATATCGTAGGGTCCTCTGTCTTCCGAGCATCATAGTCGGGCTCGTTCCGCTTCAGTGACCCAGTAGGCCGCTCACTGGGATCATGCTGCATATATTTTCGAGTTGACACACTTGCCGCCGGTTGATTAACCCTTACTCTACCTGCACTTGTTTTGAAAACGTGCTTGGGAGGCGGCGGCGTCAAAGATGGGACACCCAAAACGGCAATAATATCGCCGCGTTGTATAGAGTAAGGCTTGAACTGCTACATCTAAGTTTAAATCATTATCAACTGTAACGAAAACTATAATTCCAACAACATCAACATTATCACGTTTGTAACGAATGTAGAATACCATAGATTTGGAAGGTGAAAAGGATAATATTAAGTCCTCCACAAACGTCCCAAAAAAAACCTCTAAAAATCTTATTTGAGAGCGGTTTAAAAATTTCAGATGTAATTGTTCAATACAGTGTGCAATTTTGCGAATTAAAATTAGTAGATTTTGCTTATTCTCTAATGTGTCGATACTGATGAATGAGTGATGACGGATGCATTACCGTTATCTTTGATAATTCACCCTGATCCTAATCCCTATGATGTATTAATTGAAAGAAATCTTTAAAGTTTGCACACTACGTAATTAATTTTAATGAAAATTTTCCACGTTTTGATAGGTAGAAAACCTAGTAAACCAACGAACCTTTGGGTAAAATTTGAGTACACTAGTTATTTTGTTTATGTTTATGTTACTTAGTTTTTAATCACGAAGCCAATTGAGAAAAATAATATAACATTTTTCATTTATTAAGTTTCATTTACCATTAATTTCTTTTAACCAAAAGTGCCGGCAAGGTGTCTGTGAGTCTACCTACACCCCACCACAACTTATACCAGTTGATGGAGGATGGTCGTCCTGGATCTCAACTGGAACTCAGTGTTCTAGGACGTGTGGCGGAGGAGTACATCTAAGATATCGCACGTGCAGTAACCCAAGGTAAGAAACGTTGTCGTACCCAGAGGTGATGTAACCTTTGCGTGGCAATTAGAGCGAGGAATCTCACGAACGGCTCAATATTTTCTGAAAGAGAGGCGGAACAGCCTTCCCAAATATTGTTTCTAATGGATGCTTCCAACTTCTAAGAAACTATTTCCCCATATCTCCACTGTTTCTTTTTAAAAAGTTGTATACAATGCTTAAAACTTCCTCCGCCAAGCTGAGAGTAACATGTTTTGTTTTCGCTCATATGCAGCCCATCAAATGGAGGATATCCATGCACAGGAGAAAGCGTCCAGGGAGAACTGTGTAACACTGAACCGTGTTCAACCACCCAGGAACAGTATCTCAATCAACAATGTTCTGCCATATTTGGGAACGGGTATACCGCTCGACCCTCTACAACTAATGGTAAGTTGCAGCAGTTTGTGGTTAATGGATTGAAGTGATAGGCGAATCAATATTAAGCTGGTACTAACAAGTTTTTTCTGTTTGTTTTTGGTTCTCGTCGAGGTTCAACGCCCTATTGGTATGAAAATTATCCTCAGCCGTTGTATCAACCACTTGTTAACAGGTTCTGCAATACTGGTTTGAAACCGAGGGATTGAACCTAATAACTTGACCATTGACCACTGATCAAGGAGATTTATGTTTTACATTACCAAAATCAATCCAATGTCGATGATTTAACTACTGTACATTATAATGTTAATTAGATATGGAGAAAAATTGTGTAATTTTTCATACTAAAGAAAGAAAGAATTGTTTAAGGTTTCATGTGCGCAGTAATGAAAATTTTAAGTATTTTTTGAAGTGTGAGCTCACAAAAACAACCAATAATCATTCGTCAGATCGGGTTTATGAATATGAATGTGAATAAGATATTTCAAAGACATTTTTGAAAAAGAAATTGGCGTACGTTGAACTGATTGCTACATTACGGTACTTCTTTTAGGAGGCAGTTGTCAATTGAGTTGTGTACGCGGAAATCAACGCCTTGATGGGTACAGCCAAAACTTCCATGATGGGTCAGTCTGTGGTGAAGGAAAAGTATGTGTTCAAGGAGGATGCAAGGTATGATATCAGTATGATATTCAGTAAGATTGCACCAAAATGGCGACTACTTTAAGGTAGCACAGAACTAATCAGGTATCACCCCGCTATCCAAAAATGAGAACCCTCAGAAAAAAGGGTAATAAAAATATTTTCGGGAGGTCCCATTTTATGGGACATGAAATTGAGAAGTTGAGCATTTCTCGAATGGTAGAGAAAGGATAGGTATTGACTATGCATATCCAAACTTGACGAGATTTTTTTTAGTAAAGTTTCATGGGCAGCTATTTTACCATGGACCCATACCAAAATTTGAGTGATTTAGTGAGGGTGTATAACACCTCTTCACTTCAACCTAAAAAAGGGCCATAACCTCTGGTGAACCCCTATTGAATGTATCCTCATCCAGGAGATATTAGATTGTACATTTTGGAAAACATCACAAAAGATCCCAAATCTATAACATTCTGGTATAAAAAAGGACCCCGATCTTGACTTTTTTTATCATGGGCTTCAATAAGGCAAATAATTAGTTCCCTACTACCTATAGCGAGACTGTGTATATGTATATTACATGAAGGCCTAAGAAGGAAAGTGTGGCAATTTCAAAATATTTGATAGAAATTGTATTAGATAAGCACAAAAAGTGACATTTCTGGCTCAGATGACCCAGATTGTGAAAAAAATTGCCATTTCAATGGTCAACTTGATCAAATCTGCAAATGTTGGCAGGTATACATGGTAAGGTACACTTCAAAAGCATGTTAGGTAATTAAAGCCTAAATCACATAGCCAATAGTGATTATTCATACAAAGAACCATTAACTTTCTCTCTCTCTCTAGATCCCAAGTCTGGAACAGACATTGGCGATCATGGCCCTCCAGTCACTTTGTTTAGAGCTAAATGCATAAAATTAATGTTACTTAGGCTGTTGTTGGTTGTTCAGTTGTTTAAGCTTTGGACATATGTAACTCGCTGCCTTTCTCTGCTTCTTTTGCCCTCAATTTTCCCACATACTGCAAACCGTTTCAACCCACCTTCCCGATAACATGCGCGTATACTACATAATGGGGTTATGGCTTTTTTTTAAACCACCATACATTCTGTTTTCTTCACCTTTAGAGACATCCCTCTCTTTCCACTTTCCTCTACAACTTTATCCAGAAGAGACTGCAGTTTTTCTTTTGACTCTGCTATAAGTACCGTGTCATCTGCATAGCGTAGGTTATTCGTATTATAGCCTCCAACATTCAGCCCCTCAAGACTGTCGATGTTACGAAGTATTGTTTCACTGTAAATGTTAAAAGATCTGGTGACAAAACACACCCCTGCCTGACTCCTCTTCAGATTATCTTAAATTCACTGTAATTTCCTTCAAGTCTTATTGCTGCTTCCTGGTTCCAGTATAGGTTTCTTATAACATTTGGGTCTTTTCCGTCAATGTTGAAGTTACTGAGTATTTCAAAGAGATCTTTATGTTTGACTTAGTCAAAGGCTTTGGAGTAATCAATAAAACATAAATATAAATCTTTTTGTACTTGTATGCACCTTTCCATGATCATCTATAGTGTAAATATTGCATTCCTAGTGCCTTTGTCTACAACAAAAGCAGATTGTGTTTCTGAAATTTCTGGCCGAACACTATTTCTCATCCTGGACATTAGAACACGAAGCAAGACCTTGGTGATATGGCTCATCAAGTTAATGGTCCTGTGTAGTTCGCTTCTGTTGCGCCTGGTTTATTGGGTAAGGTTATGAAGATATATTTGCTCATATCTGGTGGTATCTCTCCTGTATCATATATCATACTTAAAAGCCTAGTTATAGTTGCAATGCCTACATCATCAAGGGCCACAAAACTTCAATTGGCATTTTGTCAGATCTTGATGCTTTGCAATCTTTCATGTTACTGATGGCTCTTTGACTTCATCCTTCAGCATTAGTGGGCCTTTCATGTTCGTTTTAATGGTAGGTTTTTCTCCTCTGTTATCATCAAAGAGTTCTTCTATGTATTCTGACCATCGGTGTAGGATGTCCTCTTTGTCTATGAGGATGGTACCAACTTTTGATTAAATGCAACCTGTCTGTGTACAGATACGTTTTTTTGTTAATTCTCTTACTTTTTCATGCATGTATTTACTGTTTATGTTACGTGTATTCTCAATTTCTTTGCACTGTTGATTGATCCAGGTTTCTTTGGCTTCATTGCATTATTTCTTTACTACTCTGTTTATTTCAGGATATCTTTCATCATCATCCTTAGCTAACCGTCTTGTTTCCATTAGGTCCAGAATTTTTTGGCCATCTAATTTTTGTGACACTTCTTTGCCTATTTTGGAATCTGTTCACTCATTGCTTCTGTAACTGAATCTTTCATTTTTTGCCACATTTCATCAGCCTCAGTGAGGCTTTCTAGAACTTTGAATTTGTTCTTCACTGAAACTGAGAATCGCTCTTTTATGTCTGGAACAGTTTTTAACAGGTTGGTCTGTAATTTAGGTTCCTTTTTAGGTTTCTTAAGTGATCTAAGTTTTACTTAGATTTTACATTTGACAGAAATATGATCACTGTCACAATCAGCACCAAGCATTGACTCAGCTGTTTGACCGAATTTCGAAACCGTTTTTGAATCAGTATGAAATCAATCTGTTTCTGACTCTGTCTCCTGGGCTCTTCCATGTTCAACGTCTTCTTGAATGGGTTTCGAACCAAGTGTTGGCAATTATGAAGTCATGTTCTCTGCACCATTCAACCAGTCTTTCTCCACGGTCATTTGTTTCTCCTAGTCCGAATGGTCCGACAATATCTTCCACTTTGCAGTTTCCAAATTTGGCATTGAAATCGCCCATCACAATCTTTATATTCTATGATTTGAATTGTTGTTTGGCCTTTTCTACTTTTTCATAGAATTTTTCTATTTCTGTTGTCTCATATTCAGCTGTTGGCGCATATACCTGAATAATTTCAATATTAAATGGTGTACCTTGTATTTTACAATTATGACACGATCAGATATTGGCCAGAACCCTTTGATACATTGGGATTAAAATTATACGTAGCTATTAGATGGAACTTAATAAGGATTTTATCGTCTGCAGTATAATATGCTTATAATATGGTTCTTAGTTTCACGTATGCTGTCTACTAATCTGAGGGGAAATGGTGACATAAAAAACAAATATTTAACACATTTTGTTTGATCTGGTTAACAAAATTGGCAACTATATCCACCTCCTAATGTTGTGCCTTACAACCGTCAGCCAACAACCCTTAACCATTCTTGACGTTTCATGTAAGTAAAACACCTAAAGTGAATTTGTTAAGAAATCACCTTAGAATTAGCATGGAGCTAGAAGAGAATTAGTAACACAATGAGTATATTTGTTTTGTGTAATTAGAAATTTTATGTTATTATTGATATCAAATTCATCAACAGGCATTTGGCTGTGACGGAATTCAAGATTCTGGTGCAGTAAATGACCTTTGTGGTATATGTGGAGGTGATGGATCGGTCTGCAGGATATACGGATATTTCCATCAAAACCTTTTAGGAGGTATGTAAATTTGAATTTTATGTGTAGAGAAAGTATTTCAATTCGTCCTTGGTTTGACATAGTGACGAATATAGGGTCTACTGAAAAAA
>JAIGNY010001348.1:260000-275000 GCA_020152595.1 Chiridota heheva | reverse complement strand
TGATGAAGAAAACTGCCCCATTCAAACAACTCTGGTTAAGGGTTGAAAGACAATAAGTTAACATGAGCAAATTTATCGGTTTTCTTGTTGTGATGACACAATATTCAAGGCTTAACATAAAAATTGTCAGATTGATCTATTTTCACCGTTTTGATGAAACATGCTGCTATTTGCATGGTTTGTAGCATGTTTTCTTACAATTAAGCTTAAGTTGTTGATATACCTGTTCATATATTTTTCAGGGTTATAACCTAATTGGGTTTTTAATCATGAAATCTTTGAAATAGACATATTACCGAAGTGCTTATAACCCGCATATTATCCTGGTCTAATTACCAGTATGGTTGGAATATGGTATACATACTATTTGCAATCAGAATTGTAGCCACAGCGGGCCGAAGGCGTCCCCAATAAATTTCATTTTCCCCCTCCCCCATCCCTCCTCCCCTATCCCTAATTACTAATTGCATATCATATAATGTTCCTCCTGACTGAAAGGTGACTGAAAGGACAATATCAAGTAAGTATTCGTGTATATAGGCCTGCGAGTAACGTTTTTATGTGAATCTTAAAGGCCAAAACTTGTCAATTTTAACTTCCCGATGACGTTAACGACTGGCTGATTTTGTCTTGCAGTGTAGTGTAACCTGTGGGACTGGGTACCAATTGAGGCGAGTCCTGTGCGTATCTGAGGACTTGGTGGAAGTGAGCAGTTCACTGTGTATAAATGCGCCGCTTCAGTCAGCGAAACAATGTAGACAGCCGGATTGCGGTAAGTATTCGATTTACAATGGATATTCAAATTATATAGCCCTATCTTGACTGACTTCAGTGTACACTTGTCACGTTTGTTTAGTAGGCCTATATATACCTGTTTCACCCTGAGCAGTTATTTTAGCACTACGTTTCTACCCCACATTTATAATTATGCCCCTGAATCTGAAATTGTTTGACATTTAACGTAGAGACTACGAATTCCCCTTAAAAGCGCCTTTTGCATTTGTTTCCAGTATCGGCAAAACAGGGAGCTTCAAGTTGTGTGTGGGTGTGGGTGTGTATGTGTGTTGGGGTGGGAGGGGACTCGTAGGCCCTATTACCACTTCTCGCAAAGATCTCATGATCGATTTTACAATTCATCCATATTCGAGGAGAAAATGTCGAGAGGTAGGGGTAGTAACCACACTGCCCCTACCAGTTCATGGTCCCTCGCACCGCCACTGGTTGCAAAAGTGGTAAACATTTGGACAATATTGCGGGATATGCAAATAAGTATTATTTCACATATCACGATTGTTTTATTTTTGTACAGGGTGTCTTATCCAACTATGCTCAAGTGGACAAGAATTTAACACTGATACATGTCAATGCGAAGGTAAGACCTGATAGTATGGATTAGCGCACTTGTATTTGCCTAACGAATAGTTTTAAGTTTCGGGTTGTTACGAAAACAGAGACCTTAAAAACAGAGACCCGAGACATATACGAAAACAGAGACCAAAAATACAAAAACAGAGACCCTGATATACAAAAAGAGACCTGATATACGAAAACAGAGACCCTGATATACGAAAAAGAGACCCTGATATACGAAAACAGGGACCCTGATATACGAAAAAAGTTATATCAGGGTCTCCATTTTCGTATACCAGGGTCTCTGTCCTCATATATCATGGTTTCTGTTTTCGTATATTAGGGTTTCTGGTTTCGTATATCAGGGTCTCTTTTTTTCGTATATCAGGGTCTCTCTTTTCGTACTTTGAGTCTCTGTTTTCGTATACCAGGGTCTCTCTTTTCGTACTTTGTGTCTCTGTTTTCGTATATCAGGGCTCTGTTTTCGTACTTTGGGTCTCTGTTTTCGTATACCAGGGTCTCTGTTTTCATACTTTGGGTCTCTGTTTTCGTGTATATCTCGGGTCTCTGTTTTTGTAACACCCATAAGTTACGTACCTTCGAAACATAAGCCAAAATGACCTCAACGTTACAGCCTATGAAGGACATTTTTAAAAATGGTCACTGAAGATTTCACCGAATGAACACGAAAATCAAAAATTCATGCTATTTGAAACAAATTGGTACTGACTTTCACTAACTAACTTACCTGCATAACCCCTAAATGTGACGGAAAAAGCGGCGAACGCTCAATATAATTGCACCGGTGATACATACGATCCGTGTATGCATGCAAATTATAAGAAAATTATTTATGAACTAGGTTAAATATTACGCCAGTTTCAGTCCACTAACCCAATGGTTACTTTGAAATTACTGAAAGAAGAAAAAGTGTTCATTTATTTTGTTTTTCTTTCGACAGCTTGCCAAGTAAGGACGTGTTCAGCTGGATCTAAATATGATTCTGACACATGCCGTTGCGAAGGTACGTAGGCCTTAGACACAATTTAACTTTCATTCATTCATTAAAAGAAAATTGTGTAAAAACGAAATTAAAAGAAACGGAATGTGTAACTGATGGCGAAACGTGGTCATCATTTTTACGTCTGATTACGCCCTCGCATTTGAATTCAAGCGCGTATGCATTCACGCCCTCCCATTATATAAGTGTTAAATTTCAAGCGCGTATGCATTGTGAATGCACGCGCAGTCATCATCATAAGTCGAGTGCTTGATTTCATTTTAGATGAACTTGGTGGCCAAGCGGGGTATACACTGAGAAAATCCCGGTTTGCCTTTTAAATCATGTCGTTTCCTTGTGGGGCATCATTTTTCCATCGTGACATATTTGTATAAAGTTGATCCTTAGACCCGAGCTTTTCCACCCCAAAAGTTTGTTAATTTAATGTCGCTGTTTCATAATGCATTTGAGACCACATTCGTATTTTTCTAACAAAATTCATGTTTTTCTTTCACAAAGCTTGTACTATTACGGCATGCCCTCAGAATTCCCACTTCAGCTATTCAACGTGCTTATGCGAAACAGGTAAGGACTCCTCCAGAACTTTTTTCATCCAAGAAGAACAATTCACCATACTTACTATAAAAAGGTAAAAAAGTTGGGAATTATTCAAAGAGAAGATATGCCACCAATTTTCCTTAAAGGACTGTGGACATCTTGAGGCAACATGAGCTTAATTGGCTTAAAATATGATCTAAACCATTAGAGCAGCAAAATATTCCAATACAATTCGTTAAAAATTGACCAATTTCCAGCATTTTTCATTTATAGCTGTTATTGCGCAATAATGTGTGACATCTAGTGGGGAAGGATCCTTTATTACCTTTTGTAAAACCTTTGGTTTTTATTCCTCTGTCAATGTTGTCTGACATATAGAATTGGACTTCGGGCAATATGTAATGAAACTTTGTCACACCTCGAATCATCATGTATCTAGAAAAGACACTCTAAAATTCACAAGTATCTGAATTTTAAGAACAGAATTTGAAAAATTATATAAAGATTTTGAGATGTGTTTCTCTGAGTATATCACAACTTCCGGTCAAATTAACAAATCATGAAACTTTGGTTAGTTAAACTAAATAAGCTTTTATAAATTTTAAAACCATTCTACTCATAATTCCATGCTCTTTCACATATCTAGAATCTGCTAGATAGTCCTTTAAATATATATTTGAATCTCAGTTTTAAGATATTCAGTTTAGTAGTTTTCATCACGAAATGGGCCGACTGGGTCAAAGGTCGGCGGCTCCGAACATTTTCCGAAGCTAAGCTTTTTAATATTCTGAATGCATTATAACTGTTTAAATGTTGAATGCACAAACTTTCGAAAAATACAACGGTACAACCATAGGCGGGATTTTAAGGATCCTAAGGGGGCACTTGCCCCTTACCTTTTTCAGAATTTGTACCTTTCCTATGGTATTTTTTTGCTTCTTTTGCCACCCCTCCCCCCCCCCTCCCCCTTTTCACACTTTCGGTAGACATATCCCGACCATGGATATATTCTTCTCACGAAATTGGTACACATGAGCATGGGAACAAAGGTCTCTTGTCCGCCAGGTTCATAACCTTGTGCATAGCCATTTAAATAATAATAATAATATTAATGCAAATAATAATAATAATAATAATAATGATAATAATAATGATAATGGTAATGATAATAATAATGATAATGATAATAATGATAATAATAATATTGATGATGATGATTATGATGATGATGATGATGATGTGACGACGACGACGACGACGACGACGACGACGACGACGACACTAATAATAATAATAATAATAATAATAATAACAGCAATCAGATATCATTGATTTATTGCCTAACCCTCACAGGTTAGGCTTTTAAAATCTCTCCCTGTGTTTCTGGAAATTGCACTTCCTATTAATTTTTAGTTCGTCACAATTATTATTGCAATACTGTTACAACCTAAATCTGTATTTTGGTATTTTCGTCGTTTCTTTTCAGTATGCGGCTCCGTTTTGTCAGGGTTTCCCGGGGAAATAACTAAATTTGATTCTTTTCTGGGTCACACGTGCACAATAACCATCGATTCGGATGAAGACTCTCTCGTCGAAATATCATTTCACAAGATAGAGATCGATTGTGATGCAGGTTAGTACAGTACATCCAAATCAATCTGTCAATACAATCATCATAATATAGAATGCATGGCAATAAGCTCATAATGTGCCTGGGCAATAACATTAAGTAGACAGTTAATTGAGCACAATGCGTACGGTATGCATATCGATCATATCTTGTCCTCCATATCTTTAAATAGTAGACCAACTTTAGCAATCAATTCGTGGTTTCCATGACGGCGCTGTCAATTTACTGTCGTTTGTTTCATCACATGAAAATCTGTATTTTGCTAAAGGGAGTTCATAACTGATAAAAAATAACTATTTCGGGCAGTGGCGTAGCCACGGGGAGGGGGTGATATAGAAAGGAAAATTGGGGTAATCTTGGTTTTTATCTCATCACCCACATATACATATATGTGGGGATGAGGTATTGTAGTCACTTTGCTGTATAGGCAAAGAACTGCCTGTACCTCCTACACTACATGGCCACCCCCTTCCCCATGCTATTAGGGGAGGGGCACAGGTGGGGATCACCGTGGATTCTCATATGATGACCTCGTATTACGGGTTAGGGGTCATAAGTTTTTTAAACGGGATACTATTTGGTGATTTTTGCGTCTGGTGGGGGTGGGGGAGGGGGATGTTTGTGTGCATATGCAAAAATTAATTTTGTGTCGCTTATAACTAAAAAAAGTAATACACACATAAAATAAAATTACTGGACGGGCACCCCTGGCCCGGAACTTTCGTCTCATAAGGTTTTGGGGTACAAAGGTCAAAGGTCACAGATTAAATGGGACAAGTTTTTGGTGATAGCTGTATCTTTTGAAGAAATTACTTGGTATCTTTACAAATTGCACAGGTGGGCAAGGTTTAACATTCAACATAACATACAAATAATTGGAGGTCAAAACGTCATGGGTCAAAGGACAAATAAGTGTTTTTAGTATGCACATTTTTGCGGATTCTCAAACTCAAAATGTACAAGACCTATACCAACCCTATGTTGTACCATGACACCACGGTACATGCATTTGTGTCCCGTATAGACTTTTGGGTCAAAAGGTTAAAGATCACAGAGCTATTAGCCTTTTCACTATTTTCCCTATAATTATGGAATGGTACTTGTGATGTGAGCATGAAAGGTGTCATACAGTATGGTACGATTAATGTGAAAATCTTCAGATGTTATTTCAGTGATTAGGGTCAAAGGTCAGCGGTCAAATATGTGATTTAGGGGTATTTATGTACTAATTTGTACATTATTGTGGCATTTTAAACTCAAAACGTACAAGACCTATACCAAACCTATGTTGTACCATGATACCTTGGTACATCAATTTGTGTACCATAGATGCTGGGGTCTAAAGGTCAAAGGTCATAGAGCTATTGACTTTTTTTCACCATTTCCCCCTATAATTATGGAATGGTAAGTGTGGCGTAAATGGTGCCATACAGTAGGGTGTAATAAATCTAAAAAAATCAGAAATCATTTTAGTAATTAGGGTCAAAGGTCAGAGGTTATATATATGATAATTATAGGGGGTGATTTGTACATTTTTGCGCCATTTTTAACTCAAAAAGTACAAACATATACCAACCCTATGCTGTACCATGACACTTTGGTACATGAATTTGTGTTCCAGTAGACTCTGGTTTCAAAAGGTCAAAAGTCAAAGGTTTGTTTTATAATCCCATGAGCAGTACAATCCATCAAAATTCCTAAAGAAAGATAGCCAAGCCTGCCCCAACATCTGCGTATACTCGAGCTCGCATGGGCAGTGCAAGCTATCAAAAGTCACATTGCTATATTGACTTGATAGCTATTTCTCCCTATACTGTACGCTTAAGGTGGTGAGATCAGCAGCTTTGTGGATTGCTTTCTTCTGTATATTTTTTTGCTTTTAAATTATAACAAAATTGCTCACAGAAGTGGGCTAAATTTGAACACTTCGTCTTGAGAAGTTGGTCTAGGACCTCGGACCCCCCCCTTCCTTTCCCACGTTTTTAGTGCTGACTACGCCACTGAATTTAAGAAAGACAAATTCCCAATATTTTTTGTTAGAAGGGATAAATCATGCTCATGCCCCTTTCTCGAATAATTAAGTATTCTTCCATGGAGCCGCATATAGCTGAATAGGCCTAGCAGTAATATGCGAAGGATTTGATGTTCTTGAACACGTTCTTAATCGTTTTGTTGTCTTACTTTTATACAAGACGAACATCTATGGCCACTGAACGAATCCTTAACAATTACTTAAAGGAAAGGTATCGTCCCATAAATAAATTAAGAAGTAAACGCCGTCATGCTGGAAGCGTCGCTTCCGGTTTTCAATTTCCCTATCAATAACAAGAAATCTGCGATGTTATCGTCACACATCCGCCAGACCGAATATAGGCCCTACGCGTGTTATCGATAGCATCACAGACTTCACGCAATCAATAAGGAAAATGGAAAAGCGGAAGTGACGTTATCAGCACAGCAGCTTTATGGGACGGTACATTTCCTTTAATTCCCTACGTTCCAGTAACCATTTGAGCCCAATGAAAGAGGGAATCTTGTCCTAAGGTAATTGGGTGAAAAGTCACCAGTATTCTTATACATATCATTGTATTGATGGCTTCTCAGTATTTGTGGAAATATTTAAACCAATCTGAAACGGTTAATATTCCAACTAATCTGAAACGGTCAATATTCCGACCAATCAGAAACGGTCAATGTTCCAACCAACCAACCAAAAGCAATATATATTTGAACCAAAGACAAACGTTGACTTATATGTACAATATAGTTATCTACTCCGTTAGCACGATATTTGACCTTAAACCTTTAACCTGCAGGTGAATCCTTTCAACTCAAGACTGGAGACGATACGTACAATCAGTGCTCTCCGGTGGAAGACCAGTACTTCATATCTGACGCAAATTCAATCGAAATAATAGTTCTTACACAGCAGATGAGTCATGGCTATGATGCATCGTATAATATTATATCTAATGCAGGTAAGCTTAAATTGAGTTTGTTTGGTGTATTCTGTCAGGAATATTGTGCAGGGGCTTGGAGGATAGGGTTGAGTCTTATCTAGTTCCTTTGGTAAAAATTACGGGGAACTAAATTCATAGCGCTTTCAAATAAAAATTCATCACATCATATTCAGAAAAAAATAACAATTTTCAATGTGTGAAATGCGAAAACACGAACGCTTCACAAACATAGACCATGGTCCCCGTCCCCTGGTATCATGGACCCTTGTCAATTTTGTATGAATTTTGGAGGCAACCGCTTATTGTGAGAAAATTCCCAAAGATCCATACCAAACTTCCTCGAAAAAGTCTAGTTAAATAATAAGATATTGAATAGGGTCACAGTCAATGAAAAAACAAAGCATGTGTGTGTCATTTTATTGCGCAGAATGCGGAATGGCAGTATACGAAACTTCGGGCACAATTTACAAGTTTGGTGCGGATAGGTTCGGAAAGTGTGACGTGTGGATAATCGGCGATCCAAATACGAGGATTGAAATCACATTCCGGCAGTTTATAATAGATTGCACTGCAGGTAAACAAATTTAGTGGGATCGATGGTTTACATTAATGGGATTGGTGGTTTACATTAATGGGAACGATGGTATATATTATTTGGAACGATGGTTTACATTAATGGGAACGATGGTTTATATCAATGGGAACAATGGTTTACACTAATAGAAACGATGGTTTACATTAATGGAAACGATGGTTTACATTATTGGAAACGATGGTTTACATTAATGGGAATGATGGTTTATATAAATGGGAACGATGGTTTACATTAATGGGAACGATGAATTACATTAATAGAAACGATGGTTTACATTAATAAGACTGATGATTTATACTAATAGGACTGGTGGTTGACAATAATGGGAATGATGATTTACATTAATGGAAACGATGGTTTACATTAATGGAAACGATGGTTTACATTAATGGGAACAATGGTTTACATTAATGGGAACGATGGTTTACATTAATGGGAACGATGGTTTACAATAATGGGAACGATGGTTTACAATAATGGGAACGATGGTTTACATGGTTTACAATAATGGTTTACAATAATGGGAACGATGGTTTACATTAATGGGATGGTTTACAATAATGGGAACGATGGTTTACATTAATGGGAACAATGGTTTACATTAATGGGAACGATGGTTTACAATAATGGGAACGATGGTTTACATTAATGGGACTGATGATTTATACTAATGGGACTGGTGGTTGACAATAATGGGAATGATGGTTTACATTAATGGAGACGATGGTTTACATTAATAGGAACGATGGTTTACAATAATGGGAACGATAGTTTACATTAATGGGAACGATGGTTTACATTAATGGAGACGATGAATTTACATTAATGGGAACGATGGTTTACAATAATGGGAACGATGATTTATATTAATGGGAAAGATGGTTTATATTAATGGGAACGTTGGTTTACATTAATGCGAACGGTGGTTTACAGTAATGGGAACGATGGTTTACATTAATGTAGATGATGGTTTATATTAATGGGAACGATGGTTTACATTAATGGGAACGATGGTTTACATTAATGGAAACGATGGTTTACATTAATGGAAACGATGGTTTACATTAATGGGAACAATGGTTTACATTAATGGGACTGATAATTTATACTAATGGGAAAGATGGTTTATATTAATGGGAACGTTGGTTTACATTAATGGAACGATAGTTTACATTAATGGAACAATGGTTTACATTAATGGAGACGATGTTTACATTAATAATGGTTTAAACGATTTATATTAATGGTTTTATATTAATGGGAACGTTGGTTTACATTAATGCAAACGGTGGTTT
Organism: Chiridota heheva; assembly: GCA_020152595.1. Lineage (NCBI taxonomy): Eukaryota > Metazoa > Echinodermata > Holothuroidea > Apodida > Chiridotidae > Chiridota > Chiridota heheva. The sequence continues at coordinate 265,612 of JAIGNY010001348.1, read as the reverse complement.
ACATTAATGGAAACGATGGTTTACATTAACGGAAACGATGGTTTACAATAATGGGAACGATGGCTTAAATTAATGGGAAAGATGGTTTATTCTAATGGGAATGGTTATTTACATTAATGGGAACGGTGATTTACATTAATGCAAACGATGGTTTACAACAATGAAAACAATGGTATACATTAATGTGAATGATGGTTTACATTAATGAAAACGATGGTTTACAATAATAAGAATGATGATTTATATTAATGAAACTGGTGGTTTACATTAATGGGAATGATGGTTGACATTAATGGGAGTAATGGTTTACAGTAATGGGAACGATGGTTTACTTTAATGTAGATGATGGTTTACATTAATGGGAACGATGGTTTACATTAATAGGAACGATGGTTTACATTAATGGGAATGATGGTTTACAATAATGGGACTTGTATGTTTGTTTACACTAATGGAAAGTTTTTGTATTAATGCAACTGATTGTTTATATAAATGAGAATGATGTTTTACACTATGAGATCAATGATTTACATTGATGGAAACGATGGTTTTCATTAATGGAAAGTGACAATTATATCAATTATTGGAGCGATGATTACTTTAGTGGATGTTTTTCTTGAAAGTTTACCTCTTGAATAATGAGAGCTTGGAACATTCTTATTGATTTCAGGAGAGACGTTTTATGTCCATGACGGTGACATGTCACATGAATGCTCTAATATAGACAGAGGAACTATTTTGACATCGCAAAGGAATTTTGTGAAGATAGAATCTTTATTGCACCATTCTACTCACGGCTTACTTTATTACCTATAATATTGTTCCGGTTGAGGCTGCTATCGGATGAGAAATCGGAACGTTCCCAACTTCGAGGTATGCTATTAAATTCTTAATTTGATTCTCTAAATAGGCAAGTTCTACCCGTTACCAGGACTATCAAATATGGGCATTCAATATAAGGAAAATTACACACACATAATGTGGAAAATACTTTTAGGTTGATATCATGCTCTCTTTAAAAGAAATTAGAATTTCAAAACCTTCTTCAATTGTGATTAATATAGTCACTGGTATAAGTTTAATTTAATGTTTGACGACATACAGGCACTTTCATAACTTTGAATTTCTTTTAAAAATGTATACCTCAGACTAAAATAATGGACACTTTTTAGTTATTCAGATGAGGTATATAAACTTTACATTCTTCATTTTTGACAATCTCTTTAGGTATACCCATTAGTTTGCATCTAAGAAAAGAAAATATATGTTTAAATTAAGCTATAATTGTTCTCTATCAGGTGAAATACACTCTTTTTTATGGGAATATTCCTTTAAGTTCTATAAAGAGCAATAAATTCCGAGTTTAATAGCCTTTGAATTTTGAAAATAGTATGTTGTTTTCAAGTTATGAGTTTTTAAAGTCTTACAAATTGTTTAATGTAATGAAAAAATGTGATGTATGAACAGGAAAACACCACAAAATGCTTTAGTTTTTTCCCTTAATTTCAGACTTTTAAAATGTTGGAAATGCCTTCTTGGTTATGGTAAAGATCCATCCTTTTCATTAAAAATATCCTCCTTTTTTTAAACCGTTGAAAGAGAAATGGCAGAGGGTTAGAAACAATGGATATACGTAAGATGACTTTCATACATCACAAGAGAAACATTAGCATATTTGCCCATATTTGCACAAAATTCTTCAAAAAGCTGTAAAATGGCTAATTGTTTACCGATTTTATAACATTTTTGCTTTCTTTAAGTTTTTTAGTTAATGTTCCATATATCTTTTAACTGTTTAAGAAGTCAGTTAAAAGATAAGTTCACTGGTCAAGCAAATTCGTCTTATATGGAAAAGAATTTCAATGGAAACAGAACGGCGAAGAAAGCACTCAAGAATCGTATCCATTCGCCATTACCAGTTCTGGGCATGCCTATTAATAGGAACATTTATAACACACGAGATTATATATTGAAGTCATGCAGCCATATTGTTTAGATGTTGCGATAAAATGTCATAGCTTTTAATTCATGTACTTGAAATTTTAAAAATCATTGTGTTGAAAACATTTGAATTTTCAAAATGGCTGCTTCGCGCCAAAAAGCCTAGCTCTATTGTCTATTTTTTCTAATATTTCGAAAACGGCGTGGTGAACATATCAAATGGGAGCGGAAAAGTTTTAACCATGACAGTAATGAAAGTATTTTCATGCATTTTATGTTTCCACACGCAATTTTTTTTTCTTCCCAGACTTGTTCCAAATTTGTAAGATTGCATAAGGCTTTAACGTTAGGATAGCAAAGGATCATGAGAAATATCACAAAATGGCGGCTTCCATATAGCAAAATGTTTCCATTTATAGGAACATTTGTGTTCCCATTAATAGGCATGCTGCCTGACTGATTATGGAGGTATTTACGTTTAAAGTTCTGTATCATTTGTGTAAAAACGACTGTGTGTCATGACATATCACATTCTCAGATTCCTCAACATTCATATTTTTCTGCGATTTTTGTCTTAAAAATAATTAGATGTCAGGAAAATAGTAAAACAGAATCTAGTGGGCAATGATTTTTACAACCTGAAGGAAGTTTGAGGAATATAGTAAAAAGTTACATAAATTTTCTTTAAAATACATAACCCATTATTAAGAAAGTGATGAGGACATCAGGGCGCCATCCTTCCATAGTAGATTTACTACAACACCAGTCATTTCTACACAGATAAAACTTTTAGTTTAAATATTTCTTTAACGGAGTAAGATATCTTTTCGTATATTAAAGTCCTCTTTCATATCAGATGAACTTGCTTTACCACTGATTTCAAAGACGATGATAACAATGTTATGCTATCGAGGGCAGTAATCAGTTTCTTTTGTTTCCACTCTTGTAGATTTTTTAGGTGCTTGAGAGAAGAAACCATCGCTATGCAGGAGATGATGCGAGCACGTGAGAGGAGTTTAGACATTGAGTGATGCGAGCACGTGAGAGGAGTTTAGACATTGAGTGATGAAAGACTTCATGAAGAGAAGGATAACAGTATTAATGAATGGTTTTATGTAGCTGCTAAGTGTCCCACGTCGGTGGTACATGGTATATCACAGTTTGATGATAGGAGATTGTTTTACTTTACAGCTGGTTGAGATTAAAGAGATTTCCTTAACAAGAGATATGTAGGCTTAAATCAGGTATCAATTTCTAGAAAATTTACCTCATCTATTAATTTCAAAGTAAATACTCTACCAGCACTTTTTGAACACGCGCTTACGAGGCGGAGTCAAAGATGGGGCACCCAACACGGCGATAATATCGTCACGTGGTAGAGTAAGGCTTAAGCACAGGCTGATTATTGAAGGGTCCTCTGTCTTCCGAGCAGCATAGTCGGGCTCGTTCCACTTCAGTGACCCGCCGCGCCGCCCACCGAATCATGCTGCATATATTTTTAGTTGGCGCACTTGTCGTGGGCTGATAATCTTTACCCTACCAGCACCTTTTTGAACACGCATTTGCGAGGCGGAGTTAAAGATAGGGCACCCAAAACGGCGATAATATCACCGCATGGTAGAGTATGGGTTAAGTACCTTTTATGTATCACCTCGCGCCAAATTGTGGCGTACATATGCTCAACATCTGGGTGTGCTGGTTTTGCGCAGGAACCATTCCGTTCATGCTTGAAATGAATACTTTTAGTGTTTATTTAATGATGTATTTACATACAGTCATTTATTATCAATATAATTTATGTTTCATCTTTAAGGAAAATTATACCTAAAGCATATAAACAGAAAATTATTCAGTATAAGAATGAACAAATTAAAACAAAATGCATCAAAATATATTCATAGATTGAAATAATATAGAAAATGAGAATAGAATCGGCACATGCTGGATTTTTAAAGTAAAAACAATTTAATCAGACATGTGTGGTACAAAGTATAACAAGGCCGGAACATCAACAAGCTAAAGCTGAAAAAAGTGACGAAAAAGTACTCAATATAGCAGGATTTTGAAGGTCAGTGGAAATTCTAATAAACGGGGTTGGATAAACTTGGAACATAACGCTATGAATCTATTAGTTATTGCTCTAATATTGAGGAATTTTCAATAGATATTGATTTCTTAATTAAATTTGTGACGGGCGGACAACTGAAAAACGTTATGCAAGTCTTTAAATCTTATCCGTAGATTTAAGTCATTGAAATGGCGAGAAAGTCATATTCTGTTACTTTTTCATTTAAGAAATGGTAAAAAATAAAGAACTTACTGAAATAAAATAAAACAGCAATACTGTCTAACTATATGGCCGTTTTTGATGAGCTTTTAATAAATTTTAAATCAGCTTAGTTAACATTTGTTCTTGACGCCAACATAAATTTATAACATTATTTTTGGGATCATTTAACATAGTGTCATTTGATAAGCAAATTCTTTCAGTCAGAATGCAAGTTATGTTTGAACTATTTACACATGACTTGTTCTTCTTAAAAATTTGTTCCAGCAAATCATAACCACAAACTTACTGTAGCAAATAATGAGGCCACTCATCTCATTTAAAATAAGCACTCAACCACACACAAAGGACTTCATCCACTGCTAGTTTGATACTTACCACCAACTTCCACAGCAACCCAGGACCAACAGGAGAACTAGAGAGAGAGAGAGAGAGAGAGAGAGAGTTGAACACACAATTACAATGACGGGGTCGTCGCCTGCGTATTCGGTTATGATAGTACAAATGCTATCACGAAACGCTTAATACGACCCGGACGAGAACACAGGTACGACGTACGGACAGACATAACATCGACAACCAAGTCAATGTCCACGGCCTTTGATAACCACTTGTGGTGCACTGGCGTGTCTACCCACCCCAGGCTTGAACCCGGGGCCTCGTGGTCTAGAGGCAGGTATGATAACCGCTACACCACAGTAGGTAGATAGGAGAACTAGCACAATGGAGCCATTGATAAGGGAAATTTGATCTAATTATTTGTGGTTTTTAGAATAAAGAAAATAAAGAGGAAGAGTCTGACCCGACCTGCTTGGACTGTTCAAAACTTCAAGGAGCACAACAACTAATGAAGTTATAACGCACATATCAATTAATCATATAAATTCAGGAAGTGTAAACGAACTATTTCGAGTATTTATATCTTATTTCAATAATGATATTAATGCAGATATTTTCATCGAACCATACAACTCAGATGACGGGTTGTAATTTGCATTATCAGCTTGTATGATATAGGCCTATGTGTACATGTATAGTATATTTTTTAACATTGATGCATATATCAGGGAGCTAATGCCAACTCCCTGCATATAGCATAGCATAGCAAGGTTTAACGTCCCGCAAGAATCCAGTGCTGGACATTATATCAAGAAGGCCACGGCCTTTGATAACCAGTTGTGAACTCACTGGTTGCAGACCCACCGGGATACGAACCCGGGACATGCGGGTGAGGGGACGAAACACTAACCACTACACCACGGAGGTCTGTTATATAGTTTTATGTTTATATCGGTCAGGGTGGATACAGAAAAAGGAGTGGTGTCTGATTGTTGAATTTTTTTCTTCCCAAAAAAATGTTTTTAATATTTCACTCCTAAAAGGT
>JAIGNY010001348.1:252500-255000 GCA_020152595.1 Chiridota heheva | reverse complement strand
CAAAAGGGAGATTTTTCTTAACAAATCTAGCCATTGAATCCCTATTTTCTTGCAGGGACATAGCCAGTGGGGAGCAGTGGGAGTGGTAGCTCCTTCCCATGCTGAATATCATTTTGTTTTTGGCAACTTAATGAATGGCTGTAGCAGTTTAATTACTGCATGCCTGGGCACATGAGCTTCTCTTTTTGCTAATCATCTGTTCTGAAAGGTTCAGGCAATTCTCTAAAAATTATTGTAGGTACATTTTTCAAAGAATCAGTCAAATTTCTGAAAAATTAGTTTAATTCCCCTCCCCCCCCCCCCCCTAAAAAAAACAACCTAATTTCACACCCTGTAGGAAACCGGTAGAAAAAAGGTCCGCCCAACAATTTTGGGTAATACGTTTAAAACAAATTCCTGGCAAAGATAGTTCAGCCCCGACCCCCAATCCCACACCCCTCCCCAGTAGAGATAAGTCTCATACATGTATGTATCTCATTGGGTTTGGTGAAATTATATTTTTCATAGAAGTCACTCCTCCCTTTCAAATTTCTGGCTACTTCCCTGTTTTTTTGTATTCACTATGGAAAACTATCCTAGGACCCACATTTTTTTAAAGTGGATTTTAGTCTCTTAATTAACTATATTCATAATTTCTTTTATTTCCAGTGCATGTAAAATATTCTGCAATGATTTGTCTTCACAGTAAAAGTATACTGGACAAGCGGTGCATTATGGGACATGGCGGCATCCATTGCATCAAAAATCCTTTCTTTTAGGCATCTGAGTCATCTTTAAATTCTAGATTTCTCACAGAACAATTCAAAAGGGAATCTCATCTCAAGAAAATTGTTTGACCGATCACTAATAAATACTAGAGACATCACTTCCGCTGTGGTAATTGATTAACCAATTGATTGACCGGTCACTAATAAATACTAGAGACATCACTTCCCCTGTGGTAATTGATTAACCAATTGATTGACCGGTCACTAATACATACTAGAGACATCACTTCCGATGTGGTAATTGATTAACCAATTGATTGACCGGTCACTAATAAATACTAGAGACATCACTTCCGCTGTGGTAATTGATTAACCAATTGATTGACCGGTCACTAATAAATACTAGAGACATCACTTCCGCTGTGTAATTGATTAACCAATTGATTGACCGGTCACTAATAAATACTAGAGACATCACTTCCGCTGTGGTAATTGATTAACCAATTGATTGACCGATCACTAATAAATACTAGAGACATCACTTCCGCTGTGGTAATTGATTAACCAATTGATTGACCGGTCACTAATAAATACTAGAGACATCACTTCCGCTGTGGTAATTGATTAACCAATTGTTTGACCGATCACTAATAAATACTAGAGACATCACTTCCGCTGTGGTAATTGATTAACCAATTGTTTGACCGATCACTAATAAATACTAGAGACATCACTTCCGCTGTGGTAATTGATTAACCAATTGATTGACCGGTCACTAATAAATACTAGAGACATCACTTCCGCTGTGGTAATTGATTAACCAATTGATTGACCGGTCACTAATAAATACTAGAGACATCACTTCCGCTGTGGTAATTGATTAACCAATTGATTGACCGGTCACTAATAAATACTAGAGACATCACTTCCTGCTGTGGTAATTGATTAACCAATTGATTGACCGGTCACTAATAAATACTAGAGACATCACTTCCGCTGTGGTAATTGATTAACCAATTGTTTGACCGATCACTAATAAATACTAGAGACATCACTTCCGCTGTGGTAATTGATTAACCAATTGATTGACCGGTCACTAATAAATACTAGAGACATCGCCCCCGCCGTGGTAATTGTTTGACCGATCACTAATAAATACAAGAGACATCACTTCCGCTGTGGTAATTGATTAACCAATTGATTGACCGGTCACTAATAAATACTAGAGACATCGCCCACGCCGTGGTAATTGTTTGACCGATCACTAATAAATACAAGAGGCATCACTTCCGCTGTGGTAATTGATTAACGAATTGATTGACTGGTCACTAATAAATACTGGAGACATCACCCCTGCCGTGGTAATTGATTGACCGATCACTAATAAATACTAGAGACATCGCCCCTGCCGTGGTAATTGTTTGACCGATCACTAATAAATACTAAAGACATCGCCCCCGCCGTGGTAATGGTTTGACCGATCACTAATAAATACTAGAGACATCATCTTCGTGTGGTAATTGTTTGACTGATCACTAGTAAATACTAGAGACATCACCTCCACCATGGTAATTGATTGACTGGTCACTAATAAATACTAGAGACATCACCCCCACCGTTGTAAATAATTGACTGGTCACTAATAAATACTAGAGACATCACCCCCACCATGGTAAATAATTGACTGATCACTAATAAATACTAGAGACATCACCCCCACCGTGGTAAATGATTGACCGATCACTGATAAATACTAGAGACATCACCCCCACCGTGGTAAATGATTGACCGAT
>JAIGNY010001348.1:220000-247500 GCA_020152595.1 Chiridota heheva | reverse complement strand
GAATTTAACCATTGCCAACTATAACAATTGAATCATAATATGAAATTATATATATGAAATTATAATATATATATATATGAAATTATATAATACATGGTTTGTAATATATATTCTGCCTAAAATACCTTATCAATAAGTTACAATGTCTTAAAACAGGGATAATAAATTGTAATTAACTCCTATGATATTTTCTTTCTAATATGCTATGTAACTCGCTGTCCATAAAAGTTGCAAAAAATAATCTGTCCTGAACATGATGAAACAACCTTCCTTACGAGGAATGGTCCATCAATCATTCATGACTTTTGCACAAAGTTCTTCCAAGCATATAATGTATATTTTTATTTAGGCTCTGCCAAGACTAATCTTATTTGCATCACTGAACAGCAGTTATGTGTCTTGAGCCCAAGATGAATGACCTATTGTGTACAGTGTAACAGTAGCTGGTTGCTAACAAGTGAACTGTGAATAGACTATGAAGATGTTGTCAGTTAAGAAGGTATACATTACCCCTGTGTTGTGTATGTGTAACAATACCTAGATGCTAGTCAATGAATTGTGATGTCTCTCAGGTTGAATGATGTGGATTACCCCTGATTTTAAGAAAATCAGGGGTGTCTGGTTGGAGGGGTCTAAGGGCCAAAAATTCTTAATGAATTGATGAAAGACACTTCTTACCTCGGTTGTGACTGGATACACACATGTGTGATTTGTTGAAAAGCGGCACTCAGCTTGGAATTTGTCCCCAGATGCGCCTCCGTTTGGATCCAACCAGTACATACCTGGGGACAAAGGGAAAAGCAGTCAACTTGTGATGATATGACGTTACCAAGCTACCATGGAGAGCGCACAAGGGCAGGAGGTACACATTCCACTGACTCAAATTTATGAAAATTTAGAAACATTTAAGGGCATTGCAAGAACTCTTAACCAATTATCTTCATATTTGTTTAATATGTTGGCTATAGGACAGTGAAAGAAAATGACATGTTATTACATAATACAAGGTACCAGTGCATCCTTGGGGCCATTGGGCATGAATCTGACACCCTTGGTAAAATCTTTTCCTGCATTAAAAATGATTCCTGTTCCCATTGGGAAGGATTATTGTCCAACTTTCCTATAAACCAGTCCGGAAGCACGCCTATTAATAGGAACATTTGTGACACGAGAATATTAAAGTCATGCAGCCATTGTTCAGTCCAGAAGCATGCCTATTAATAGGAACATTTATAACACACGGGAATATTCAAGTCATGCAGCCATATTGTTCAGATGTTGGGATCAAATATCATAGTTTCTAATTTATGTACTTGAAGTATTAAAAATCATTGTGTTGAAAAACATTTGAATTTTCAAAATAGCCGTTTCGCGCCTAAAAGCCTAGCTTTATTGTCTATTTTATCTAATTCTTCGAAAACGGCGTGGTAAACATATCAAATGGGAGTGGAAAAGTTGTAGCCATGACAGCTATGAATGTATTTTCATCAGTTTTAAGTTTCCCCTAGCAAAGATATTTTTCCCAGACATATTTCAAATTTGAAAAATGTAACATTGCATATGGCTTTAACGTTAGGATAGCACAGGATCATGGGAAATATCACAAAATGGCGGCTTCCATGTAGCAAAATATTACCATTAATAGGAACATTTATGTTCCCATTAATAGGCATGCTACCGGACTGATAAACTCTTGCTCCACTACTGTGTACATTATTACCTATGACTATAAGGATAACATTAGTGGTCAAGCAGCAATAAAATGCTGAAGAAATTTAAGCATTCAAAACCTTCTAGATAAATGATTTATTACCGTATTTTGGAAACACACATTCCATAAATCTTGAACGAATCTAACAATATTGCAACATGTATATGGAAAACGACAGCAATGCTAATCTCTAGAGATAACAGCTTTTTAAAGTTTGATACAAAACTGATTCTTTTTAACCAACATTTGTGTCACATCAATTATTTTCACTGATGATTGATCAACTTACCATCAGAAATATCAGGGTAGGAACTTATGATGTCTTTGCAGCTGCTAGCGGGATCGCTTTCTGTTCCGTTTCCTGATTGAATCCCCTCAATTTCCCTTTGGACTTCGATTATCCGATTTATTATCTCATAAAACTCACTCTCTGGTATAGACTGAAAAATAATATGAAATAGAAAGCAAACAATGAGAGAGAAAATCAGACATTGATGAGAAATTGTTTTATAGGATAAAGTACTATAGCTATACAGTCAACAAATCTGCAAAATTAGGAATCTTACCATTTTTAAGGTAATGTGACATAAGTTTGAAGACCTCAAAGGTCTGTGGATGCCTGGATGAAATATTACGAGGTAATGTGACATACGTTTGAAGACCTCAAAGGTCTATGAATGCCTGGATGAAATATTAGGAGGTAATGTGACATATGTTTGAAGACCTCAAAGGTCTCTGGATGCCTGGATGAAATATTAGGAGGTAATGTGACATAAGTTTGAACACCCCAAAGGTCTCTGGATGCCTAGATGAAATATTAGGGTGTAATGTGACATAAGTTTGAAGACCTTAAAGGTCTATGGATGCCTGGATGAAATATTAGGAGGTAATGTGACATAAGTTTGAAGACCTCAAAGGTCTCTGGATGCCTGGATGAAATATTAGGATGTAATGTGACATATGTTTGAAGACCTCAAAGGTCAGGATGCCTGGATGAAATATTAGGAGGTAATGTGACTTAAGTTTGAAGACCTCAAAGGTCTCTGGATGCCTAGATGAAATATTAGGAGCTAATGTGACATAAGTTTCAAGACCTCAAAGGTCAGGATGCCTGGATGAAAAATTAGGAGGTAATGTGACATAAGTTTGAAGACCTTAAAGGTCTCTGGATGCCTAGATGAAATATTAGGAGGTAATGTAACATAAGTTTGAAGACCTCAAAGGTCTCTGGATGCCTGGATGAAATATTAGGATGTAATGTGACATACGTTTGAAGACCTCAAAGGTCTATGGATGCCTGGATGAAATATTAGGAGGTAATGTGACATAAATTTGAAGACCTCAAAGGTCTCTGGATGCCTGGATGAAATATTAGGTGGTAATGTGACATACGTTTGAAGACCTCAAAGGTCTCTGGATGCCTAGATGAAATATTAGGAGGTAATGTGACATAAGTTTGAACACCTCAAAGGTCTCTGGATGCCTGGATGAAATATTAGGATGTAATGTGACATATGTTTGAAGACCTCAAAGGTCAGGATGCCTGGATGAAATATTAGGAGGTAATGTGACTTAAGTTTGAAGACCTCAAAGGTCTCTGGATGCCTAGATGAAATATTAGGAGCTAATGTGACATAAGTTTCAAGACTTCAAAGGTCAGGATGCCTGGATGAAAAATTAGGAGGTAATGTGACATAAGTTTGAAGACCTTAAAGGTCTCTGGATGCCTAGATGAAATATTAGGAGGTAATGTAACATAAGTTTGAAGAACTCAAAGGTCTCTGGATGCCTAGATGAAATATTAGGAGGTAATGTGACATAAGTTGGAAGACCTCAAAGGTCTCTGGATGCCTGGATGAAATATTAGGATGTAATGTGACATACGTTTGAAGACCTCAAAGGTCTATGGATGCCTGGATGAAATATTAGGAGGTAATGTGACATAAATTTGAAGACCTCAAAGGTCTCTGGATGCCTGGATGAAATATTAGGTGGTAATGTGACATACGTTTGAAGACCTCAAAGGTCTCTGGATGCCTAGATGAAATATTAGGAGGTAATGTGACATAAGTTTGAACACCTCAAAGGTCTCTGGATGCCTGGATGAAATATTAGCTTGCTTCCAAATCAACCAAAAACAATGAAAGTTACAATCAAACATTTCATCAAAATCCAAGCACTCATTTTTTCTCCAGCTATCAATATAAAAGTTCTGATGTATGACTGGGCAGATTTTGATCTGCTCTGATGCAAAAATGCTGTGTTTCTCAATTGTTTATTATAATTAGTTCAGCCAAACTTAGACCAAATGTTTTTCTTTTTTTGTCTTTTCCACACCCACAACCAAATTATAGCATAATTATCACCATCCTTAGAGACTGAGCTGTACAAAAGAAATTGAAAGAATTACAAGTTACAAGCTGTCCGTCCAATTATACTTCACAAATTCAGCAAACCAACTCCAACCTTGATCAAAAAATTGAGAGAGCTTTTTCTGAGATTAAAATCTTTATGCTCATAGAACTGTTAAAGAAACAATTAAATACAATTTCTATATTCATTAGGTGGACAAAAGCTAAGCACAATTTAATAGTAACTGGAGCTTGCACCAGAGGTCACTAACCCTGTGTTGTAAATGATTTCCCCCAGGTTTCTTGTTCCTACACAACACAAGTAAATGTCTTCCCCCAGGTCCCTTGTTCCTACACAACACACAAGTAAATGATTTCCCCAGGTCTATTGAACCTACACAACACACAAGTAAATGATTTCCCCAGGTCCCTTCACAACACACAATTAAATGATTTCCCCCAGGTCCCTTGTTCCTACACAACACACAAGTAAATGATTTCCCCCAGGTCCCTTGTTCCTACACAACACACAAGTAAATGATTTCCCCAGGTCCCTTCTTCCTACACAACACACAATTAAATGATTACCCCCAGGTCCCTTGTTCCTACACAACACACAAGTAAATGATTTCCCCCAGGTCCCTTCTTCCTACACAACACACAATTAAATGATTTCCCCCAGGTCCCTTGTTCCTACACAACACACAATTAAATGATTTCCCCCAGGTCCCTTCTTCCTACACAACACACAATTAAATGATTTCCTTCAGGTCCCTTGTTCCTACACAACACACAAGTAAACGATTTCCCCCAGGTCCCTTCTTCCTACACAACACACAAGTAAATGATTTCCCCCAGGTCCCTTCTTCCTACACAACACACAAGTAAATGATTTCCCCAGGTCCCTTCTTCCTACACAACACACAAGTAAATGATTGCCCTCAGGTCCCTTGTTCCTACACAACACACAAGTAAATGATTTCCCCCAGGTCCCTTCTTCCTACACAACACACAATTAAATGATTTCCCCCAGGTCCCTTCTTCCTACACAACACACAAGTAAATGATTTCCCCCAGGTCCCTTGTTCCTTCACAACACACAAGTAAATGATTTCCCCAGGTCTCTTCGTTCCTACACAACACACAACATAATCTTCACACTCTGACCTCTGTGTGGTAAACATTACAGTGAGTTTCAAGAAATAACATATCTCAAATACATTTGTGTGGTTTTATATTTCAAGTATAAGAGATTAATTTAGTTGTGGTTGCTTGATGATTTTTATATTCAAAACAGAGCGACTCTCTTCTCTGTAGCGGTGTGTAGGGAATGTCCAATCTGGAGGTCAGACATCCGAAATGTTGTTGTGGTGCACGGCGACGTAACAATGCTTTTTTGACGATCTCAAACTTAAGTCAAAGGGGAAAAGAAAGTCAGTTTTCATTGCAGTCAATGGGAGAAAACCTATTTTTGTCATTTTGCTAAAAATACTCAACATAATTTATTTTTCTTAACAAATGTTGTGTATTAGACAGTAGTTTCCAATATATATGAGTGCCATTAATTTTCACTGACTGGCTGAGGCGACACAAAAGTAGTCATAAAAAAAATATCCCATTGTATGTAAATTATAGTTTCCCCTTCAACTTGGCAAAACTGTACTGAGCCCATACACGGTTACATCGAATCGACCACCTCAATGTAATGTTGGGTAAAAAAGTATGAAAATCTGAGCAAATTATTTTTTTAATTTGGAAAATATCACTTTTAGTTTTTCAGTTATGGCTGATCATAGTTTAATCAAATCTAATTTATGCTAAATATTAGATCACAATTTGGAAAATTTGAAACTTGCTCTCCAAAGTCAAAGTAAACATAGTAAACCCACTAAAATGGCAAAATTGGACAGTCTTGAAATGAAATATTTGTGATTGAATAAAAATGATAAACACATCACAAGTTCTTCTTTGGTTTAAAATGGTGATTAATATCATAATATGATGAAGCTGTCTTGCATTGCTATACGAGGTAAGACATGTGATATGAATAAGAAACATGAAAATGATCTTCTATACAGATGAAATCAGGGGAAAAATCAAATCAAAATGTATTGGTCACAGAGATGCATAAGTTTTAACTAATACACAGTATGTGAACAGTTTGTTCAAAGAATTTTTAATGCGCTCCAAAAATAGTTATAGAAGTATTTTTTCCTTCAAATTTTGATCCTAAACAAATAGTAAGTCACACTCAGGGCCGGATTTAGCAATGGGCAGTTGCCCATGGGCCTCCACAACCATGGGCCTCCACATATTTCATGGAGAGAAAAAAATTGTAAGGGAAAAATGTGATAGCAACCTGTTAATTTGCATTGGTAAGAGTGGTAGCAGCCTGTTCACTTGTACTAAAAATTGGGCAGACAAACAGGTTTACAAAATGTAAATTCTTGAACATAAATTTACTTCAAAAATCACAAAATACTGCACCATTTTGCATCTAAGCACCATTTATTATTCCAAAAAATTCCAAAGGGGTACACCTCTCTCCTTGGACCCCTCCCCCAGGACAGCAGTCATTAAAGTAGTGTGGGCCTCCACTCCTAAAGTTGCCCATGGGCCTCCACATGGCAAAATCCGGCCCTGGTCACACTTCCACATGACTTGTATGAGGCTGTTTGAATACTCAATACACCTACTGTACTGAATCTGGTAAGTTGTGGTTTTCAATTTAACAGGTCCAGCAATTACAAGGCAACTTTTTTGTTTGACAAAACCTGTTTTGATGAACCAGAACCAAAAGTTTCTGGTTCCGATGTTTTTTTCATAAGCTGATTGATTTGCAAAATTCATATTAACTGTCATGTCATTGCATATCATGAAATATTTGTTCCATGATATTTATTCATAAGCCACACCCACCATGCAGATCAATAAAGATTGTTGACAAAATTAGCATTTGCAGAATAATTAACAACATCATCCAAGAAAGTATGATGCAAAAACGATTGCTAATTTATCCTATTTTAAGAATTTTTCAGTAAGCCCCGCCTACTCATTAGCATTCATGACATCACTATCACAACATTAGAACATATGTACAGTACAGACCATGACCTATCTGTGTACCACATATAGCATAAATCTGATAAACCATTTATGGTCTTTACATCATTTAGCACTTTCACATTAAGCCACACCCACCATGTATATATTAATAATATCTGTTGATAACATAAGCAAGTACACACTAATCAACAAACTTACAATGCCCAATATGACACAAAACGGACATACGGTTGCTCATAATTATAACTTTTTCCAAACTTCACTTTAAGCCCTGCCCACTTAGTAATATGCATGAATAACCATCACAAACAGTAGGTCACATCTGCAGACCATGAGCTATCTGTGTACAACACATGATGTGGATCCAGTTCATAGTTTTTGAGATATCGTGTTTACTTGTGCTTTCCCAGGAGAAAATTCCACTTGAAACCAGCTTAGATTCCCAACTGGCTCCAGCTGGGAAGTCTGTTTTCCAGCTGAAAATGGTATTTCCCAGTTGGGAATTATAACTTCCAGCTGGAAATTATGTTTTCCAACTGGAAAATATATCAATAATGTGATGAGAGCTGGAGTCACATTTATTGACACCAATAAATGTTCATGCAGAAATAGAATTGATAACTGCATTAATATTTCTATTTTGAAAATTTGTATGATTAGTCTAGTGTCTATTTACTTAATCTTTGTGGTTTCATTTGTTTAATATTTCGATTCAATCATTTATGCTGATTTTTTTATCTTTATCTGATTAAACTAAGAAAATAAATAAATACAAAGATAGATTATACTCTTATTAATCATGAAACATGTACAATAAAGCAAAATTATGCGAAACAATATTATTTAACGTATGACAAACTAGACATTGGAAACGATACAAATCCCCTCACCGCTAATAATGCATATTCCAGACTGTCCCACATTCCATTCCAACCTGTCCCAAATGTCATCCCACGTCTATACTCCATGCAATCACACCTGAAAACCAGATACTGTATGTCACTCCACCTCTTACATGACCCACATGCCATCACAACTGAAATCCAGATGACATCCCACCACATGCTTATCTACCCTGTCCCACATGTCGACCCACCCTGTTCCACATGCCAACCCACCCTGTTCCACATGCCAACCCACCTTGTTCCACATGCCAACCCATCCAGTTCCACATGCCAACCCACCCTGTTCTACATGCCAATCCACCCTGTCTAATATGCCAACACATCCTGACCAACATCCCACCACACCCTGCCCTACATACAATTCCAACTTGTCCCAATGACCTCATCCTAATTCCTTCAGCTACTTTATCATCATGTCATCTTCTACCTCATTCTGCTTATTGTTTATATTTCTCAAACCCCTAATTTAACATTCTTTAAAAGGGAGGAAACTTTTATTCTTTATTCACGGCAAGACAAACATTTTGATTGCTATTCATGGCAGGAATATCAATATCATATCAAGTCATAAGCCATGTATTTTTGATCTCAGATCAAACATATTGCAGCAAATGCACACTATACCTCACCACTAAGTGTGATCATTACTGTATGATCATTTGTTTAAGCAAAATCATCATACCCACTTTAATTCAGAGATAGCACATTATGCACACACAATCCCCAATCATGCTAACTGAACAATACTAATGCCCTCTACCACTGTACAAAATAGCAGGTTAAATATTTTGTATGCAAATCTATTGTTATGCAAATAACCTACTTAATATGCACACTACACCTCAATATTGAGTGTAAACAAGGCTCTTCACATATATACTCCTGCTTTAATTTAAGACATTCATAGATACAAATATTCATTGTTATGCAAATGAGCTAATAGTATGCACATGCAATCCCAAATCATACTCATTTGAACAGTACCCATGTCCTCTACCCCTGTACCAAGTACCACATTATTATCTCAGGTTAGATATTTTATGTGAAAGTTTATAGTTATGCAAATAACCTATTTAATATGCACATTACACCTCACCATTAGGGTAGACAATGGTCTTCACATATAAGATCATTTGTGTAATCAAAGTCCCACTCCCACTTTAATCTAAGAGATATCATAGATACAAACGTTTTCATTGTTATGCAAATAAGTTAATTAGTATGCACACATGAACCCCAATCATGCTTATTTAAACAGTACCCATGTCCTCTACCCTTGTGCCAAGTTACATGAATGTATATCATTCATAACTTAGGTTATGAAAACTTTAACCAAAAACTTTAACCAAACTTTAAGCTGACAAATATTTTTATTGATATGCAAATAAGCTAATTGGTATGCACACACAACCCCCAATCATGTTCATTTGAACAGTACCCATGTCCTCTGCCCCTATGCCAAGTCACATGAATGTACACCATTCATAAGTTATGAAAACTTTAATAAAAAACTTTAAACAAAACTTTTAACCTGACAAATATTTTCATTGTTATGCAAATAAGGTAATTAGTATGCACACACAACCCTCCAATCATGCTCATTTGATCAGTACCCATGTCCTCTATCGTATGCCAAGTCACATGAATGTACACCATTAATAACTTAAGTTATGAAAACTTCAAGCAAAACTTTCTTTACCGGACTCCTACGCCAATACCGGGGGCAGTACAATAGCTCTACTATTCTTTGAATAGTCGAGCTAAAAACAGTAGAGCACATCTACGGACCATAGACTATCAGTGTACCACATGTGACATGACTTCAGTGTATTGTTTTTCAAATATTGCATTTACGAGCTGGCTGTCACACACACACACACACACACACATGCCATCATGGCCGGATAGGTTCCTGATGCCAAGTTCACCTTTTCCTAATATTGGTTTTGATGCGATAACTCGAATTGGAACCAATAAAAGGAAAAATTGAACTTGCTGTGGCCCAAAGATGCTAATGTTTTTGATGGTTGTTAAGGTTTACCTACCCCTCAACACAATTGGTCAAATGTTTTTGAAATGATATTTTGTTGAATAGAATGATTAAATTACTGTGATTGAGGCATAATTGTTCCCTCCATATAATATTCTGATAACTAAAATGATGGATAATATAACCTATCTCCAATGAGGCATATCGTTTGTCATGAAATGTCGTTTAATCGTTGAAATGTTTCACTTTTTGAAAATGCAGTTACCTACGGATGACCGTTAAAATCTTGTTGATTTGTGATAAACGATAATGAACAGGATGGAAATTAGAAACCAGTGGGAATTTTTTAAACAGAAATGTAAGTATTGTAAAGAGCTGAATAAAGTTGAACAAATAATGGTGGATGAAGTTTATGACAAAAAACTATGCATCTTCTCTTAGGAAATAACTAGGGTGAAACCAAATTAAACCAACAGCATGACATGTAGTATATTAAAATTTCTGGTGATTCTGGAAATGTCCGATGATTTAATAGATGAATGTTCAAATACTTACTAAACCAAACCACCTGATATGCTGCGAATATTAACCAAACCACATGACAAGTTGTAAATATTACACAACATCTATTCAACCTAAAGCAAAGTCTTATTTTAGAGTGAAAAGAATCTTTGAAATGATAATACATGTATGAATTGACAAAACTTATTCTGAGTTCAAATATCTCATATCAATTGTACTAAATTGTACTATCAATTGTACTAAAATTGTCAAATACTTACTAAACCAAACCACCTCATATGCTGCGAATATTAACCAAACCACATGACAAGTTGTAAATATTAAACAACATCTATTCAACCTGAAGCAAAGTCTTATCTTAGAGTGAAAAGAATCTTTGAAATGATAATACATGTATGAATTGACAAAACTTATTCTGAGTTCAAATATCTCATATCAATTGTACTAAATTGTACTATCAATTGTACTAAATTGTACTATCAATTGTACTATCAATTGTATTAAATTGTACTATCAATTGTACAAAATTGTACTATCAATTGTACAAAATTGTACTATCAATTGTACTAAATTGTATCAAATTGTACTATCAATTGTACTAAATTGTACTATCAATTGTACTATCAATTGTACTATCAATTGTTCAAAATTGTACTATCAATTGTACTAAATTGTACTATCAATTGTACTTAATTGTACTATCAGTTGTACTAAATTGTACTACCAATTGTACTATCAATTGTTCAAAATTGTAATATCAATTGTACTAAATTGTACTATCAATTGTACTTTATTGTACTATCAATTGTACTAAATTGTACAAATTGTACTAAATTGTACTATCAATTGTACAAAATTGTACTATCAATTGTACTAAATTGTACTATCAATTGTACTAAATTGTACTATCAATTGTACTAAATTAATGACTTACTGAACATAAACTCTTTAGTACATAAAAGCTCAAGTTATAATTGTATGTGCAATAAAACAGAATGGTAATCACTAATATATATGTGAAGGTGATTTATGGGTTCAAGAAGTGCAGAACATGGCATCCTATTGACAATTTTCTTATTTTGATAAATTGTTCAAGTAAAGAAGAGATGGGCCCATCTTCTAGACAGTTTTATACACCAAAGTTTGTATTTATATTTGCATGTCATTTTATCATGTTTTAAATATTGTACTGATTGATGAGACGCAATGGCGTGTCAACAGTGAAGGGGTATAGTGCCAGAGATAATACGGTACATCTAACAAACTCATAAGGTGGTGCATTCGAAGAAAAGATTAAATAAATGGTGCAATATTATCAAATAAGCCAATCAAATGTAAAGAAAGACACATTATATTGTCATGATACCACGGGTCATCTACCTTGGCTCTCTAGACAAAACCTGTGACAGAGATTTACTTGAGGTACCAAGAAGGATTTGAAATTTGATTTAAAACTCACCCCTGCAGATGATCCTGGTGGACCTGGTAACCCTGGTGGTCCCTTAAGAAGAAAAGAAGATTAAAAAAATCATTCCACCTAATCAGAAGTGTTCATGGAGGTACTGGTGTGAAAAAGAACAAAATCATAAAGAATATCCAACAACTTTAAGCAATTACTGTTGGCCACTTACAAAGAAAATCATCAGCCAACCAAGAAAGCGTACATGGTTCTCATGAGCAGTGGCGGTGCAACGGGAATGGGGGCATGGGGGAATTTGCCTTCTCACAAGATTGCTTTGCCCCCCAGAATTGTTTTTATAAGCGACATATTTTGTCTGATTTAAGGCTTTTACCCCCATGAGACAAAATTGCCCCTCTCTTGCCCTCATGACCAAAATCTTGGAGCCACCACTGCTCACGAGTATGATTAGAACAGATCATGACTCCACAATGCTATGTGTTCTAGGATTAAGATGATGTGATGAGTCATGTATACAAATGACGATGGATGGACCCTTGCTCCATACCAGAGTGGTGCAAGTCTTCACTGCCCTGTTCTCTCTCATAATTTTTTCGAGTTGATAATACATCTGACCATGAAAGGTTATTCTGCTCATCCTCCCAAAGGCACATCGCACTTCACCCTTTATTGACCATGCATACTTACTGGTTGGCCCTTTTCGCCTTGAGGCCCTGGTTGTCCCAATTCTCCTTTCGGACCCTGTAGTAAGAACAAATCAATTAAAGATAGTTATCACTGATTATTTATCCACATTGGACTGGGGTGTTTTAGGGGCCCTGATCATTAGTGCCATCAAAAAGCTGGAGAGCCCATGAATACTTAAGTAGAGGAAAGGGCCCTTGGAGGCTTGGATCAAGGGGCATTGTCACAATGGCCATTCAAATGCTGGTATCCATTTTGTATGAAGCAAAAAAAAAGACTTCCCATTCATGATTTCATGGACAGTGATAAAATAGCTTCCTTAGATTATATTTCACTTTAAGAAATTTCAACTCTTGTGGGTTAAAAAGCTGCTCCAATTAAAAGATGATTGAGCTTTACTGCAAAAATTAAATAAATTCTAGCCACACCAAGTCTAAATTCCCTTTGGTGTTTTAAGGCCAAAGCTTGTAATCAAGGATTGTTCCAGTGTGAGGGGATAACATCCCTCATGAGAGACCTCTAGCAAATTGATCAACCAGTTGTGGAGTACTGGCTGGAGACCCTCCTGAGATCAAACCTGGGACATTAGATTAAAAACTTCACCATACAGCTGCCATGTGCAGAGGTCTTTGTGTTTCTTCAGTGAATTAGACAAACAAACTGAACAAATCATCAACTTGAGCTGATTTTACAAAGGGAGCATTTGTCACCAAAATAGTCAAGTATTTTTGTCAATAAACAAACCTTTCTGCTAAAAACACTTACATCAGGACCTGGGAATCCCGGTTGTCCTTTCGGTCCATCTGCTCCTGGGCGCCCCCGCCTCTTCTTCTTATCCTACAGAAAAAGAGAATGAAAATTTCAACCAATGGGTCAAGGGTTTGCTTCCTAGCCAGGTCACACCAAAGACTTTCAAAATGACCTGCTGCCCTATCGCTTGGCACACAGCATAAGGGATTGGAGCAGGGTTGTATCACCTGATAAGTTTAACGACTACCATACTGCCCACTTGAGAATAGTACCCTAGATTTCAGTTTGTGAGACAATGGCACATTAAGGTTCAGAGCTTTTCAGGCCTTGGCAAAAAAAGCAATTCCAAACAAACCAAATACCAATGTATAGATCTTACTTACAAACAAATGTTAAAGCAAGTGGCTGTTTTAAAGACTACATATCTGAGATTCTTCACTATCATGCATTCTTGCTTTGTTGGGTGCTTTGCTTTGCTATAAATGCATACAATCTGGTCTCAGAGACCGGATTCACCGCACTATACAACCAAAACAAAAAGCTACCGCGATAGCAACCCCCTCTGTGGCTCACGTATCGCGACACATATTCACTAAATTACCACCAAGCCTGAACCACAGGGGAGATGAGAGGGATGCATAGAAGGTAAGTATAATTCTCGTAAATAATCAAGCGGGGTGGGTGACTTTACTTTAAATTATACATTACCTTCTATACTACAATCAGATTGTGACCGACCCAACGGGAGGAGGGAAGTTCAGGACTCAGCTAGTCGCCGAGATCACTGAACCTTGTGAACCACTCCTGAAGGATGTGAGATGTACTCAGTCAGATTCTAACACTTGCTCAAGTGACGGCGCGAAGTTTCGCAAGTCCGAAGTAATTAGAAGGAAAAACAGTATATCTTAACGTGCAAACTATGTGAATGTTAGGAGAAAAACAGCATGATAGTTAACCTTAGTGGCTGATCTTGTTGTCTTAACAGAACTGTTCTTGTGATGTTGTTCCCTTGACCCTCGGGTATGTGTGTCTTTTAAGTAGGCTGACACGGATGTTGTTGGTGTCTTCCATACTGCTGTGCTCATTATTTCATTAATGGGTACCCCTGGGAGAGGGCCTTGGATGCGGCTAGTCAGCGCACTTGGTGTGCCTTTGCACGCTCGCTACCTAGCAGGGCCGCAGAGTTAAACGTCATTGCCTGCACAATTCAACGCAAAATGGTGTTCTGTGACACAGCACGGTGTGGTTTCTGTAAGGATATGAAAAGTGCTATAGAGTCACCTCTAAGTGACTGAGTGCGCTTAATGTAATATTTCAGACAGTGAAATTGGGCACCAGACCCTGTGCTTTTGGGTGTCTAAAAAGGTTGAGAGAGACGGGAGGAAGATTGCCTGTGGCAAGAGCTCCAACATCTGGTTGTTGGACCAGGAAGGAAGGATCTGGAAGTAAACAACTCCCCCTGATTCAAACATTATGTGGCCTGTCCCTAAGGACAGCACCCCCCTCCATCAAGTGGAGCCACTGAGAGAAGGAACACAAACGGTGCCCTGACTATGGTGTCTAGGACAACCTGCCCATTCCAGGCTGAGGACCGTATGGTCACTGTAAGAACATCCCCTTTAGAAGGTTCTCTAGCAGTTGTGCCGTAGAGACCGTTGAGTCATCTGAGAAGCCTCGGTGGATGGCTGCTATGGCTGACCTGAATCCTTAATAGTATCAACCTACTTTCCGAGGTTGAACTGGTGCATGAGGAAATCGGCTATGACCACTATAGTTGCCAAATGCAGAGAAGATGCTCTTTCATTGCACCAGGTTTGTAAGATTCCAAGTCTTGAATTATACATGCTTAGGTGGAGGCCCTTCAGGACTGCACCACCATTTGGGCAACGTCCTTTAAAAAGACCTTGTGCAAGCATTGATTGGTAGACAGTGGCCACACAGTCAAATGTAGTGCCCCCGGATTGTAGTAGAGCTCGTCCGATACCGGCATGGATACCAGATCCATGTGCAGTTCAGGAGCTCGTAGGGGCACCCCGCTACTAGTCTCAGCAGGTGTGGGTACCAGGATTGGCCTGGCCAGTTGGGTGCTACCAGAAGTAGTAAAAGACATTGGTCGTGCTCCACTTTGCCTAGTACTCTTGGGATGAGAGCAAACAGTGGAAAGGCCTAGCCTACAAAGCCATCCGACTGGAAAGCTATCATGTTGACCAGCCACACCTTAGGGTGCGGAGACAGAACACAGAAAATTGGTAGCTTGTGGTTGATTAGAGAGGCAAACAAGTCCACGTCCGGGTGACTGAAGGTTTGGCCAAATGGTCTCGGCCACCTGGGTGTGAAGTGACCACTCCATGGGCAGGCGGCATGACTGTAGGTCTGCCAGCATGTTTTCCTTGCCTGGCAAGTGAACTGCTTGGTGTAGAGCCTGAGCGTTCTGGAGCTCGTGCCACCCTGTTCGTTCAAGTTGACATACGCCACTACTGTGGTGTTGTCTGAGTGGACTACAACTGTTTTGTCCCTGACCTGTGGCAGGAAGTGAAGTAGGGCCCACAAACTGCCTCCAGTTGCAACAGGTTTATGTGTTGGTAGCATAGGGTCCCGACCAGATCCTGGCGGCCGAGGAGTTGTCTAAATGCCCTCCCAGCCTAAGAGTGAGGCATCAGTGATGACTATCACTGATGGCTTGAAGGGAGAAAACTTACTCCTTGCGTAACATGGCATTGGTTGCATCACCACCACAGGTGTGGGACCATGTCCAGGAAGAGAGGGACTAGGGAAAGCAGGTCCCTCTCTGATGGGACGAAATGTCTTAGGAGGTAAACTACAGGTCCCTCATGCGTGCGCCCTGCACCTGGGGACGATGTCCACCAGACTGGCTGGGTCCGAAACTAAGCAGACTCAAAAAAAACCAGCCATGCCCTCGCTGGTGAGGATGGGCTGATAGTAGGAGGTTCGCTCCAACCTGCATGACCCTTGTCGGGTTGGAGTAATCAGGCCCTTGGAGAAATCTAGGGTCGCCTCTAAAAAGGTTGAGGTCCAAGAGGAAAATAGGTCAGACTTCTCGTGGTTAATCAACCAACCAGACTCTGGGCTACAGAGATCACAGTGTCCATGTGTCTGGCCACTAGCAGTGGCTCATCTGAGATAATGAGCCAGTCATCCAGATAGGTAAAGATAGTGATCCCCTGCTTGTGCAGATAATGGAGTGTGGTCGAGAGACCGAAGGGGAGAGCCTTGAACATGTAGAAGGTTTCCTTCCAACATGGCATGGATGGGTAAATGTGTCTGAGATGTCAACCAAAATCGCCAACTTTGTGTAAAGCGGAAAGGAGGGGGGTGGGAGATATAAACTCATTCAGTGGTTTAAGGTTCAAGATTGGCCAACCATGAGCCCCCTTTCTTGAGGGTTAGAAAGAAGGTGGACATAAAAAAAATCCTTTCGGTAGCGATGGTACCAAGGTAATTGCCCTTTTCTTTGTTAACTCATTGATCTCCTCGCGTAACACTTGTACGTGAATTTGGGAGATTGGAGGAGGACTTGGCCTCAGGATCCCCCAACATTGCGGGGGGAGTTGAACTCCAGTTTGTACCCTTCTTGTACAGTACACAGCACCCACCTGTCTTTGGTTATTTGGGCCCACTCTCTGTGGAAATCCCCCAGACGCCCCCAACTGGGCCGTACTGTCACAGAGTCACTTGGGGCGTATCAAAAGTGCTGCTGACGCTGATTCCCTTTCCCGGAGACCGCCCTTTGGGCAGAAGGGAAGGAGCATTTACCCGAAGTCATTGAGACCTTTCCAGACCAACCTGAGTTGTCTTGGGAGGCAGAGAGACTAGAGGGTTTGGAGGCGGCTGAGGTCCAAAACCATGCCCCTTGGGACCATAAACCCTTACTCCGCCAGAAGAGGGAAGAGGCTCTACTGGGCGCTGATAATGCTATCAGGGAGGGGTACAAGTACCAGGCACTGGCGGTCTTGGTCTAGAGGGCCTAGACAGTGTCTTAGGTACTGCCCCCCAATTTGCATCAGAAAGCCGCACCCTTGCTGACAGGTCTCTTAGACCTGTTCAACGTCATCATCAAATGGCAAGAGCATCAGCAAGGGTGATGCAGGAATGTAGGGAGAATGCCCTCCCCCTGTTAGGCTTATTTGTGGGTACCTTGACAGACCTGCAATGCTTGCCACGGAGGGTCAGGACCTCTTTGCGGGACGGTTCCAGGCCGGCCAGCAAGACATCCTTCGGAAAAATTGCAAGCTGATCATAAAAGCACTATTGGCAAATTGAAGATCTACATGTAGGATATATAATGAAATAGTTTGAAAGAGGTGAACACTGAAGGAGGCAGTCTCAAACATGACTTGTTCTTCTCCTTAAAAATTTGTTCCAGCAAATCAAGCCACAAACTTACTGTAGCAAATAATGAGACATTTCTTAATTAAAATAACCACTTTCCACACAATAAGAACTTCTCCATTGCTAATATGACACTTACAACAACCTTGGACCAAATGGAGAACAGACAATGGAGCCATTGATAAGGAAATTTGATCCAATTGCTTGTGGTTTTCAGAATAAAGAAAATAAAGAGGAATGTCTGACCCGACCTGATATATCAGATCGGGTCTGACTGTTTAAAATTTTAAGGAGCACAACAACTAATGAATAAAAGGTAAATCAGTACATTTTTTTCTTTTCATGCCTGTTGATTAGTACAGACCTGCCAACCTTTAGGATCACCAAACTGTACTCTGGAACTGTATTTAAAAAAAAAAAAACTGTACTCTTCAAACAAAATGTACAAAACAAAAGTTTACTGTGCCTGAAAAAAAATTACCATTATCAAAGCCATATTTAAACATTAATATCACTCACAAAATTACCGCTTAATACAAATTACAACATGTTTAAAAGACTGTTAAAACTGCGTGTATTACAATTTACACATGTAACGTTAGTTACCGAACCACATGTTTTTTTTGTATATAGGCACCGTAACAATCATTCGTCTCTCGTATGCAACGTTTTGATTGGCTACACTCGGACGAAAAATTGTTGTTTACATCCCATGCACCAATCACGGATGCCCTAGCTTAGGGTAGGTTGCCTTATGCATACATAATCAACTTGTAGTCTACACTTTTTGGCGCAAGCCGCAAATTAATCTGAATCTGAATCGGTTGAATCGGCAAAATTCCTTCAAGAGGATATGAACGCCAATGTAAAAAGTATGAGTAAAAAACGTAAAAAGTATTGAGTAAAAAAAATAAAAAAAATAAAAAAAATAATAATAAAAATAAAAATAAATAAATTGTATTTTGGTGCAAAAAAACATACAATTGTATTCTTAACATTTTCCCGTATAAAATACGGCAAAATCGTACTAGTTGGCAGGTCTGCTAGTACGTGTAAATCCCCAATAATTGTTGTACAAAATCATGACCACACAGAATTTCATACATTTCTACAATAAATAATAGAGTATATTTTACTTATTTTATAAATAAACCAACCACCAAAGGTGACTATATACTGTATATACTTTTTAGAATGAAAAGTTGATCTGGGTCATAAAACTCCATTTTATTAGAAAATGAGTAAAAGTTGGGATGATATTTGCTTTTCCCAACCATGAAATCATTATCATATCTTATTTCAGTCCTTATTTTGAGGTAATTTGCATATTAATTAGTATGCAAATATAATAAACAACCTTACGAATATCATACAATTGATTTTCAACATTTTCAAGAGCCTACTAACAAGAAAACCTTATCTTTAGGTTATAGCTTTCCTACAATATTGTGAAAATTGATAATAATGGGTCATGATATAGGTCAAAATGTAACATTATGAAATAATTTGCATATTCCCATTATTCCTACTTTCAAAAAAATTGTGAGTGCTATCACTGAAAAGAACTTTTAAATTCTATCAAAAATGCCACAACTGTTTACCACAAAAGAGTACATAAACACAAATTTAGGCAGTTTTGTTTAATGGGCATACATATTAATTGGGCTAATTTGCATAAAATTCCATATTCCAGTGTAAAACTATGTGGGCCATTGTGAAGATCAGTGTATTACCTCAGTTAACACGACTTGTAATGATAGCAAAGGAAAGGAAAATGAGGAAAAAAAAGCATTATCTAAAACATTTTCCAAAAAAAAAGATTCTAAATGGGATGCTTAGGCGTTTAAGGGGTATAAGGCTCAGGAATTTCCCATAACAGCTGTTACAGGACACCTGAGATTACCATTGGAAGCACCTGGATGAAGGGCGGAATGACTTAATGAATAGAAGATACACAGTAAACATATCCTAACGAGGGAAGGCATAGATTAAAAAAACCTTAGGCTAAGGCCTCGTTTGTGAGAGAAAAACTACTTGAAAAACTCACTGGGAGATGTTCTGAAGGCACACCAGGGGATAAAAACTGAAATATGGCAGACTTGTAATAGAATATGCATAATGATGACAAAAACAAGTATGAATCTTCATAGCTTGTCTATGCAGACTACACACTGCAGCTCGCCCAACACCAAGATGGGCAGCCAGAAAAATAACTTTATTACCTGTATTTCCGTGGAAAGGGGTTGCCACAACACCTCACCACCTGTGGCTAGGTAGCAAGGAAGCAGGCAGAAACTCCGCAGAAAAAAATGGAGACTCTTGCGGAATAAGAACCAGGGATTTCAGCCGTAAAATCCAGACCTTTGCGGTCTACAGCTTGCCTTGTAGACGCGCAAGAAGGAAGTGAATATGTGTCGCGATACGTAAACCACAGAGAGGGGTGCTATAGCTGTAGCTTTTTGTTTTGGTTGTATAGTGTGGTGAATCAGGTCTCTGAGACCAGATTGCATATATTTATAGCATAGAAGGTAAGTATAATTTGAAGTAAATTCCTAAATTGGGACATGTATGAAAATACAATGAAAAACTTTTATTTGAGGGTTGGTGGGGATTAACAGCACCTCAAAAGCATTAATTAAATTGTACCTGAGAGGTTATTTTATGTCAAAATTAACTGAGAAGTTAAAATAATGGGGTTGCTGGGGTTGCTGGGGTTGAGCGGTAATGTCTGTTGTAAGGGGCATGTGTTTAAGATGCTGTTTTTAATGTTTTGGAGGTAAGAGAATAATTATCAGATTGGACTGTTATGGAAGAGGTGATGGGATTGAAAGGAGCATGTAGAGGGGGGCCATTAGTGTGTGCCAAGGGGCCATTAGCGTGTGTTGAGGGGCCATTAGTGTGTGCCAAGGGGCCATAAGCCTGTGCGGAGGGGCCATTAGTGTGTGCCAAGCGGCCATTAGCGTGTGCCGAGGGGCCATTAGTGTGTGCCAAGGGGCCATTAGTGTGTGCCAAGGGGCAATTAGCGTGTGCCAAGGGGCCAGTTAGCGTGTGCCGAGGGGCCATCAAAGTGTGCCGAGGGGCGAGTGCACAAGAATGCATTTAATTTGTAACACTATATTTAAAAATAAAGTTTAGGGGTCCTCTTACGTCTGTTTATTGTGCATTAAAAAATTAGACCACTAAAAAAATATATTATGCAATCAGAGCATTACGCTCAATCCTCGCTACAAATTTTCAGTCTTTTCACCCGCAAGAACCTCCATTTTGGCGGGTATGACTTTTTAGACTCTGCTGGAAGGAAAGAAACCCACCACAGATAGTTCAGTGATTTTACACATCAGTTATTACACTCCTAATCATATATGCACACAATGGAACTTATTGTGAATAACCAGCTATTGTGGATAGGCTTACTGCACGGCCAGACAATGTGTGTAATGTGGGGCTGAGGATTCATTTGGACTTTTAAAAAGATGCTTTCATCAGTGAGTTATAAACACTCTGGTGAGTTTGGGGGCAACAGACTGAAAATTTATAGCCAGAGTTATTCATCATGAAGAAAAGCATAATTCAGTCATAAGAAGTGGCTGGATTAAACCTACCTTTTTACCCTTGGGTCCAGGACGACCAGGTGGGGACTCCCCCTGCTCTCCTTTCTGACCTTTATCTCCCGTGGGTCCAGCTTCCAAGTTATCCTCCCCTGGATCACCTTGCTCACCCTTCAGAAAAATACAAATGAGAGTAATGATGTCAATCAGGATTAAATTGACATCTTCAGACTGTTGTATGCTCAGCAAATTTTATGTCTGGAACCATCAGTAGTTTGAAGACCATTCCTTTGTTTGTTTGTATGAACACTAAAGTAGAAATAATACTAACACATTGCTGATACCTTGCTGAGCCACCTTAGAATAAGGCACCTATCTTACCATGGTCTTTATGATAAGGCACCTATCTTACTATGGTCGTTATGATAAGATCACTATCCTACAATGGTCATTATAATAAGGTCACTATCCTACTATGGTCATTATAATAAGGTCACTATCCTACAATGGTCATTATAATAAGGTCACTATCCTACTATGGTCATTATAATAAGGTCACTATCCTACAATGGTCATTATAATAAGGTCACTATCCTACCATGGTCATTATAATAAGGTCACTATCCTACAATGGTCATTATAATAAGGTCACTATCCTACAATGGTCATTATAATAAGGTCACTATCCTACTATGGTCATTATAATAAGGTCACTATCCTACAATGGTCATTATAATAAGGTCACTATCCTACAATGGTCATTATAATAAGGTCACTATCCTACAATGGTCATTATAATAGGGTCACTATCCTACAATGGTCATTATAATAAGGTCATTATCCTACAATGGTCATTATAATAAGGTCACTATCCTACTATGGTCATT
Source organism: Chiridota heheva (assembly GCA_020152595.1). NCBI lineage: Eukaryota > Metazoa > Echinodermata > Holothuroidea > Apodida > Chiridotidae > Chiridota > Chiridota heheva. The sequence continues at coordinate 225,316 of JAIGNY010001348.1, read as the reverse complement.
ATAATAAGGTCACTATCCTACAATGGTCATTATAATAAGGTTACTATCCTACCATGGTCATTATAATAAGGTCACTATCCTACTTTGGTCATTATAATAAGGTCACTATCCTACAATGGTCATTATAATAAGGTCACTATCCTACCATGGTCATTATAATAAGGTCACTATCCTACCATGGTCATTATAATAAGGTCACTATCCTACTATGGTCATTATAATAAGGTTACTATCCTACCATGGTCATTATAATAAGGTCACTATCCTACAATGGTCATTATAATAAGGTCACTATCCTACAATGGTCATTATAATAAGGTCACTATCCTACAATGGTCATTATAATAAGGTCACTATCCTACTATGGTCATTATAATAAGGTCACTATCCTACCATGGTCATTATAATAAGGTCACTATCCTACCATGGTCATTATAATAAGGTCACTATCCTACAATGGTCATTATAAAAAGGTCACTATCCTACTTTGGTCATTATAATAAGGTCACTATCCTACAATGGTCATTATAATAAGGTCACTATCCTACAATGGTCATTATAATAAGGTCACTATCCTACAATGGTCATTATGATAAGGTCACTATCCTACCATGGTCATTATAATAAGGTCACTATCCTACAATGGTCATTATAATAAGGTCACTATCCTACAATGGTCACTATCCTACAAATGGTTATAATAAGGTCACTTTCCTACCATGGTCATTATAATAAGGTCACTATCCTACAATGGTCATTATAATAAGGTCACTATCCTACTATGGTCATTATAATAAGGTCACTATCCTACTATGGTCATTATAATAAGGTCACTATCCTACAATGGTCATTATAATAAGGTTACTATCCTACAATGGTCATTATGATAAGGTCACTATCCTACCATGGTCATTATAATAAGGTCACTATCCTACAATGGTCATTATAATAAGGTCACTATCCTACAATGGTCGTTATAATAAGGTCACTATCCTACAATGGTCATTATAATAAGGTCACTATCCTACTATGGTCATTATAATAAGGTCACTATCCTACAATGGTCATTATAATAAGGTCACTATCCTACCATGGTCATTATAATAAGGTCACTATCCTACAATGGTCATTATAATAAGGTCACTATCCTACAATGGTCATTATAATAAGGTCACTATCCTACTATGGTCATTATAATAAGGTCACTATCCTACAATGGTCATTATAATAAGGTCACTATCCTACAATGGTCATTATAATAAGGTCACTATCCTACAATGGTCATTATAATAAGGTCACTATCCTACAATGGTCATTATAATAAGGTCATTATCCTACAATGGTCATTATAATAAGGTCACTATCCTACTATGGTCATTATAATAAGGTCACTATCCTACAATGGTCATTATAATAAGGTTACTATCCTACCATGGTCATTATAATAAGGTTACTATCCTACCATGGTCATTATAATAAGGTCACTATCCTACCATGGTCATTATAATAAGGTCACTATCCTACTATGGTCATTATAATAAGGTTACTATGCTACCATGGTCATTATAATAAGGTCACTATCCTACTTTGGTCATTATAATAAGGTCACTATCCTACCATGGTCATTATAATAAGGTCATTATCCTACTATGGTCATTATAATAAGGTCACTATCCTACTTTGGTCATTATAATAAGGTCACTATCCTACAATGGTCATTATAATAAGGTCACTATCATACAATGGTCATTATAATAAGGTCACTATCCTACAATGGTCATTATAATAAGGTCATTATCCTACAATGGTCATTATAATAAGGTCACTATCCTACTATGGTCATTATAATAAGGTCACTATCCTACAATGGTCATTATAATAAGGTTACTATCCTACCATGGTCATTATAATAAGGTTACTATCCTACAATGGTCATTATAATAAGGTCACTATCCTACCATGGTCATTATAATAAGGTCACTATCCTACTATGGTCATTATAATAAGGTCACTATCCTACCATGGTCATTATAATAAGGTCACTATCCTACAATGGTCATTATAATAAGGTTACTATCCTACCATGGTCATTATAATAAGGTTACTATCCTACCATGGTCACTATAATAAGGTCACTATCCTACAATGGTCATTATAATAAGGTCACTATCCTACCATGGTCATTATAATAAGGTCACTATCCTACCATGGTCATTATAATAAGGTCACTATCCTACTATGGTCATTATAATAAGGTTACTATCCTACCATGGTCATTATAATAAGGTCACTATCCTACAATGGTCATTATAATAAGGTCACTATCCTACAATGGTCATTATAATAAGGTCACTATCCTACAATGGTCATTATAATAAGGTCACTATCCTACTATGGTCATTATAATAAGGTCACTATCCTACCATGGTCATTATAATAAGGTCACTATCCTACCATGGTCATTATAATAAGGTCACTATCCTACAATGGTCATTATAATAAGGTCACTATCCTACTTTGGTCATTATAATAAGGTCACTATCCTACAATGGTCATTATAATAAGGTCACTATCCTACAATGGTCATTATAATAAGGTCACTATCCTACAATGGTCATTATAATAAGGTCACTATCCTACTATGGTCATTATAATAAGGTCACTATCCTACTATGGTCATTATAATAAGGTCACTATCCTACTTTGGTCATTATAATAAGGTCACTATCCTACAATGGTCATTATAATAAGGTCACTATCTAACCATGGTCATTATAATAAGGTCACTATCCTACTATGGTCATTATAATAAGGTCACTATCCTACTATGGTCATTATAATAAGGTCACTATCCTACTATGGTCATTATAATAAGGTCACTATCCTACTTTGGTCATTATAATAAGGTCACTATCCTAAAATGGTCATTATAATAAGGTCACTATCCTACAATGGTCATTATAATAAGGTCACTATCCTACAATGGTCATTATAATAAGGTCATTATCCTACAATGGTCATTATAATAAGGTCACTATCCTACTATGGTCATTATAATAAGGTCACTATCCTACTATGGTCATTATAATAATGTCACTATCCTACTATGGTCATTATAATAAGGTCACTATCCTGGTCAATGGTCATTATAATAAGGTCACTATCCTACCATGGTCATTATAATAAGGTCATTATCCTACTATGGTCATTATAATAAGGTCATTATCCTACAATGGTCATTATAATAAGGTCACTATCCTACAATGGTCATTATAATAAGGTCACTATCCTACTATGGTCATTATAATAAGGTCACTATCCTACTATGGTCATTATAATAAGGTCATTATCCTACAATGGTCATTATAATAAGGTCACTATCCTACAATGGTCATTATAATAAGGTCACTATCCTACAATGGTCATTATAATAAGGTCACTATCCTACTATGGTCATTATAATAAGGTTACTATCCTACAATGGTCATTATAATAAGGTCACTATCCTACAATGGTCATTATAATAAGGTCATTATCCTACAATGGCCATTATAATAAGGTCACTATCCTACTATGGTCATTATAATAAGGTCACTATCCTACAATGGTCATTATAATAAGGTTACTATCCTACCATGGTCATTATAATAAGGTTACTATCCTACCATGGTCATTATAATAAGGTCACTATCCTACCATGGTCATTATAATAAGGTCACTATCCTACTATGGTCATTATAATAAGGTCACTATCCTACTATGGTCATTATAATAAGGTCACTATCCTACAATGGTCATTATAATAAGGTCACTATCCTACAATGGTCATTATAATAAGGTCACTATCCTACTATGGTCATTATAATAAGGTCACTATCCTACTATGGTCATTATAATAAGGTCACTATCCTACCATGGTCATTATAATAATAAGGTCACTATCCTACCATGGTCATTATAATAAGGTCACTATCCTACAATGGTCATTATAATAAGGTCACTATCCTACTATGGTCATTATAATAAGGTCACTATCCTACAATGGTCATTATAATAAGGTCACTATCCTACTATGGTCATTATAATAAGGTCACTATCCTACAATGGTCATTATAATAAGGTCACTATCCTACTATGGTCATTATAATAAGGTCACTATCCTACAATGGTCATTATAATAAGGTCACTATCCTACAATGGTCATTATAATAAGGTCACTATCCTACTATGGTCATTATAATAAGGTCACTATCCTACTATGGTCATTATAATAAGGTCACTATCCTACTATGGTCATTATAATAAGGTCACTATCCTACAATGGTCATTATAATAAGGTCACTATCCTACAATGGTCATTATAATAAGGTCACTATCCTACAATGGTCATTATAATAAGGTCACTATCCTACAATGGTCATTATAATAAGGTCACTATCCTACTATGGTCATTATAATAAGGTCACTATCCTACTTTGGTCATTATAATAAGGTCACTATCCTACTATGGTCATTATATAATAAGGTCACTATCCTACAATGGTCATTATAATAAGGTCATTATCCTACAATGGTCATTATAATAAGGTCACTATCCTACTATGGTCATTATAATAAGGTCATTATCCTACAATGGTCATTATAATAAGTCACTATCCTACTATGGTCATTATAATAAGGTCACTATCCTACAATGGTCATTATAATAAGGTCACTATCCTACTATGGTCATTATAATAAGGTCACTATCCTACAATGGTCATTATAATAAGGTCACTATCCTACAATGGTCATTATAATAAGGTTACTATCCTACAATGGTCATTATAATAAGGTCACTATCCTACAATGGTCATTATAATAAGGTCACTATCCTACATGGTCATTATAATAAGGTCACTATCCTACCATGGTCATTATAATAAGGTCACTATCCTACAATGGTCATTATAATAAGGTCACTATCCTACAATGGTCATTATAATAAGGTCACTATCCTACAATGGTCATTATAATAAGGTCACTATCCTACTTTGGTCATTATAATAAGGTCACTATCCTACAATGGTCATTATAATAAGGTCACTATCCTACAATGGTCATTATAATAAGGTCACTATCCTACCATGGTCATTATAATAAGGTTACTATCCTACTATGGTCATTATAATAAGGTCACTATCCTACAATGGTCATTATAATAAGGTCACTATCCTACAATGGTCATTATAATAAGGTCACTATCCTACAATGGTCATTATAATAAGGTCACTATCCTACAATGGTCATTATAATAAGGTCATTATCCTACAATGG